>VDFB02271135.1:0-25242 GCA_007258455.2 Sequoia sempervirens | reverse complement strand
ATAACCATGGACAAAACTAACAAAAGAAGAATCTCAAACCAAATTGCAGCCTAAATTTTAAAATATTATTGAAGATAATGACACATTATTATTAAAAATAATGGGACTCGATTTTAAGAATATTTTTTAAAATTATTCGATTAAAAATAAAATAAAAAATAATATATAGGTATAAGGTAGAGCTAATAAGAAGGTAAAAGTTCTATTGAAATGGTATAAATTAATAAAAAACTATTAAAGACTCAATTTAAATTAAATTCAAATATATTTATAATAATAGCTCAAGTATTATAGATGAAGAAATGGTTAATATGAAATTTAATTTATAGAAAATAGTTAATATTAATATTAAATTAAACTTCATTGCTTTTAATTTTGATATTTATTTGTACTATATTAAATAAGATAATGAAAAAAATTACAATTTTATTATAAGTCCTCTTTAAACTAAATTTAAATTTATTCATAATTATTACATCGATAGATGTAACAATATAATGGTAGCACAGTGCCTATAGGAGGTTAGTAGTCACAAAAAAAACATAAAAACATTTAAATTTATTCACAATTATTACATCGATAGATGTAACCATATAATGGCAGCACAGTGCCTATAGGAGGTCAGTAGTAAAAAAAACAAACACATTTTAGAAACAAAAAAAAAAGAATAAACAAAAAAATCATTTTAAGAATATTAAATTTTTAATAATGTAATAATAATATAATATAATATTACTTAGCTAAAACACAAAAAACACATTTTAGAATAAAAACAAAATATAAAAAAAATATTTTAGAAAAAGACAAAAAAAACATTCTAATAATAACACATTTTTAATAATAATATAATATATGACAATAATAATAATATAATAATAAGATATTTATTAGCGTATTTTATATAAATTATATTTAATATATATATATATATATATATATACTAGTAATACTTAAAATGTTAAGATTAAAAATATCAATATTAATATGGATATTAATTAACCGCCTCTCAAACCTCCCACTGCAATTCTAGTTTGTTGATTGCTTTCGTGCGATTGGGGATTCTTTGGGTTGCTTCCTTGCTATGGATTCAGACACAACCAATTTCACTCACACATCTTTCGCTCATATCCTTGTTGACATGGATGTCACAAGGGATCTTTTAACATGTATCACATTCAAGTTTGTAGATTGCATTTGGATGCAACTCCTTGACTACAAAGGTTTACCCTTCTATTGTAGAAAGTGTTTTCAAATAGGTCATATGGTCATTTCCTACACTAGAAGCATTAAAAACTTTGATCAACAATCCTAGTGGGTTGATGCCAAGCCTCAACATTACACAGTTACAACTCTATCAAAGGTCAATGGGGGATTAGTGCCTGATTCATTTTCAAGGGATAAGGTGAGAATGGGTGAAGCACTCCAAGCCATGAATTCTGGCATAGATGTAAATGCTGCTCAAAGTCAACCTCATCAATTTGGTGATGCTCCAAAAGACAGTCCTCAGAGCAAGGACTTGAACCCAAAAGTGAGTTTGATACTGGAGCAACATATTCAATCAAACAAGGAAAATTTAAACCCTTCAACAAGTGATCTTTAGTTGGGTGTAGGGAGTTCATCGACTCTAGGTGGGGGGAGCACTCCACAGGTTGAAATCATGGACACTGACAAAACATAATAGAAAGTAGTTGGGGAGGGTTGGTAGGAAGTACAAAGTAAGAAAAAGAAAATCCTCAAGTCAGAATTGAATCAGATTAAATTGCAATTGTGTACTCACCAATTTCGATGTCCATAATTCAACTTAGAATAAGGAGATGTGTTTGCACTTTTTTGATGCAAATTTGCATGTCAGTCATGGCTAACTAGCCATTTGTGTACACTTCAAATTTAATCAATACAACTTTCTCTTACGTATCAAAAAAAATATTGATATTAATTAAATTAAATCATCCCCTCTCACCACAACTCTAATACTACGTACAAATTCTATGATCTAAGTCATATTTTGCAACAAAGTATGAACATTATCATCTAATATAGGTTTCTAACTTCTATTAAAATGAGTCTATAAATCTTGTAGCCAAACTTTGTATTGGCTTTTAACTTTTGTTTGCATGTATTGTCTATAAATCTGGCATCCAAACTTTGTATTGGCTTTTACCTTTTGTTTAAATAGTGTTTATGAATCTCAAAATCAAAAATTTTATTGGAAGCCTTAAGCGCCTCCGAATTCAATAAAGAGAATGTAGATGTTTGTTCTAGCAAAGCCCGCATTTGTAAACACTCACCTGTTCCAGTTTAAGACTCACCTAGATTTTCATATTCTTATGCAAATATATATTAGTTTAACTACTAAATATTTAGATTAACATAAGCCATATTCTCATCCAATTTGATGCATTATTTCAGCTGATATAAATATATTGCAGCTGAGTTAAATCCTCATAAGTGGATCATGCACAAAAATATATAACTTAGTCTTAAGTTTAATTTATATTTACTATATGAGTTAGAAAACAACATTAGCATTTCTCTATTATTATGTATAGCATAAATGATGATCATGCAAGCATTTCTCAGTAGCCAATTTGTTAATAATTGGTGCCAATTGTATATAGTCCCTCATGTTATAGATCCCTTCAAACACCTCATCACACAACCTCTTCTCGTTCACAAACAAAACATAGATGCTAATTTTGCGGCCCAAACCCATTTCTTGATATTTTCATCCAACAATTCCCACTTTATTTTAAGAACATCATTCAACCTCACCTTTTCCACACCTAGATTGTATAAACTCCCTTCCACCATGAACTTTCTGGTGAGAAAAAATACTCCAACGCATTCCCTCTCATACCTCAAGTCCTTGCCATGAGCTGAGCTATACTTATTAGATTCGTCATGATATCCAACAAAACCATTTGGAATTCATAGACTCTATTTATTGACGAATATTTGGAGTTGGAGTGGATGCTATCGTCAATGGAGGATGAGTGGGTGGAGCTATTAATGTTGTCCTATATAACTCTTTCCTGTCTTCACTGAATGGTTAAACCACTGCAACCTGCAACTCTTTCTTGCATACATAAAGCATCAAGCTCTTAGGAACCTAAAACATCAAGCTTTAAAAAAGTCTAAAGAATGTCCCACAAGGACCATATATCAAATGTTCATAGATGCAAAGTAAAAATTGATAAAATATGCTACTATGGCAATAGAAAAAGTATCCCTTTACTTTTCCTTGCTTGTTTGGGCCCTCCTTGTTAAATTGAGCATTAATATTGCCTTGATTTAGTGTTGTAATGTGTTTAACACATTCACATTAGGTCTTGGCCCCTTGTGAACTAAATGAACTTAATTGTACCTTATTTAGAGTGTTTTAAAGTGTTGTACCACACTTTCACACTTTTCTAAGGTTTCCACAAAGAATTGGGCTTCTTGATGCTTTAATTGGCCTTATTTTTCATCCACAAGCCTCATTTAATGCATCTTTCTGAGGATAATCCAAACATAAATCAACATCCAATCATAATTCAGGTGTTTTTAGGTTGTGTGGCCCAAATATAGTGATCTAGGACTCATACGCCCCCTTGGGCATATGAGTCCCACCTAGGTTTTTGGGTCTCGATTTGGATTTCACACCTTTCTAAACATTTTTGAAAATGGTCCCATAATTAATGCCTAATGGGACTCATACGCCACCTTGGGCGTATGAGTCCCATGTTGCCCAAAATTAAAATTAATTCAAATTCTTGGCCAGGTTTTATCCTCCTACATTTGATGTCGGCTTTTAGTGTTGTAATTTTGAGGAATTAGGCATAAAAACAAGTATAAATACAAGGTTCTTTCACTCATTTTCACCTAAGACTTTTGTGAGAGCATTCATACTAGCAAATTTGAATTCACAAGAGCATTCAAGAGTCTTCAAGGGTAGATTATCAAGTGATTAAAGCATTATTCAAGCATCATGCATCATGTCAAAGTCATCATGCAAGATGTTTGTTTTTGAGCTAACAATTGTGATGTAGGGTTTCACAATTCAAACTAGCATTCCATTCAAGATCTATCCTATTCAAGCAAGATTCAAGATAGACATCCATTAGATCCACTTCATACATGTTTATAACACTTTATTGCTAGGGTTTGGTGAGTTGCAATATCATATTTTGTTTATCCATCATTCTCCATCCTTATTTCTCCATCCTTATTTCTCCATCCTTATTTCATTTCATTTCAAGGTTTGATTACCAAAACGGGGTTTGACCAAGGAAAACACCTTTCCACTAACAAAAAAACATTTTTCCCTCTCTTTAGTGTGTGATTTGAAAATTTAGGTTGAAGACATATTGAAGAGCAAGTTTGGAGAAAGTTTTCAAAGTGTTCAAAGTTGTCAAAGTTGTCACCTTACATTGAAGATCATTGGAAGACGTCTACAGGTTGCAAATCAGGGTTTTGGATTTGAAAATTAGTTGGAAAGGATAGAGCATACATTGAGGAGTAGATTCAGACCTTGAAGTTACAAAAAACCCTAACTGGATTGATACACCACTTCTAGCGTATGAGTCCCAGTTTGGTCAAAATTTTAGGTTTCAAAAGTTTCAGACACCCTTTTGCCAGATTTTAGTTTCTTCCCAGAAACCCTAATCTAGGACTAAATCACCCAGACTAGCGTATGAGTCCCAAGAAGCTTTAAATTCAACGTTTTAAGCATTTTAGAGCTTCATTTAGTCTTCTTCAAATTTTCAGGTGTACACCTTTCATCTCTCAACTTTTTGTTTTGTTTTGCATGCTTCTTTGGGTCATTTAGTGAAAGATTGCATTGCAAATTACTTGGTTTAAACATTACATCTTGCATTTCATTTTTATTTCCAAGCCCTAGCTTGGTGGTGAACCCCTCTTTAGTTTATAATCAGACCCTAGGATAACCCTATTGAAAGATCTCTCTCTCCTTTGCATACTTTAGATTGAGATCTTTAGGGTTTCCCTTTAGTGAAATGGTGGTTAAGTGTGTTTGCTCTATGTCCTAAACCATAAGAAGCAAAACCCCTTTTTTGATGTTTTAGCCACTAAACACACCAAACATAAGAAGAAGAAGAGAACATGGATGCAACACAGTCGTAGCAAAATAGATTGATGAATATTTAGATTGCCTACATTTATTTACAAAGTGGGTTTAAATACAGAAGTGAGCTGACCAGCTTACCAAATCTACCAAGTCATCTCTCTGCAATGAGATTCTAGTTTTAAGGGTTGCAATGGACTAGTGAGACAATGCTCATATTATGTTTAAATAAAGTACGTTGTCTCCATTGCCATTCTAAAATAAAAAAAATACAGAACTAAGTTTAAACAAATTTGAGTTTTATATTTATTTAAGGAACTAACTGAAAAAAATTGTTTGAATAGAAATGAAACCTAAAATAATTTATGTTAACTCTTGTTTGTCGCTCTGCTAAAAGAAAAATACATCTACTGGTGTTGAAATGACAAATGTTGTGGCCTCTTCTACTCTTTTCTACTCTCTTAAAGATACTATGTGACTCTTCCATTTCCATACAATATATTGTCCCATTTGTATCATCGTTTCTTCCCATGCCTTCTATTCATTACTTATAAGGCCCCCTTAGTTGCTCATTTCAACAATGCATACCACTCTTCCACTACCTCAAAAGACCATTCAAATTTCCATGCTTTCAACTACCACCTGCACGTCATTTTTTTCCTAAAGAGTTTTTGCTTACACCTGGTCTTTGCTACCATTGTAGGAAGCCTCTTAGCTTAATAAGGTAAGTTGACCTATGCATTTAGACAAGAGAAGGTGAACACCAATCATTGCAGATGTTTGTTTCTACCATTTTGAAGAGAATGTAAGAGGATGAGAACACCAAAGAGGAGCTGAAGGCTCAGGTGGCACAATTGACAACATGTATAAACAACTTGATTGGACCTATTGATGTTGTAGCTCCTAAACCAAATTTTCAAGCTGCTCTCAAAGGTGAGGTCAAACACCTTCATCTAAGGGGTGGATATCTACGCTAAGTAGTGGAAAAGTAATTTTTTGGCCTCAAAAGGTAGAGTATTGAGGAAAGTAATAAAATCTTATCACTGCTTTAATGATGAAGACAACTTAGCACAATAGATAGAGCTGAGCATTGATGATGAATTGATGGTTTGGGAAGATTACATCCCAATTTTGTAAAGAATAAAAGCCACTTCCTTAGAGGATTTATTGAGAACAATTGTTGTAGATGAGAATGACAAGGACAAACTAGTTGAATGGTTAAAAGCTACACAATTAAGGGTGAAAACCTTAAGGAAATGCAAAAGCAAGTTGAACAAGAATAGGAGCCTAGTCAAATAGACTATGGTGAAAATCAAGCACTTTGTAGAATATAATGGGCATAAATGTAAGATAATTTTTGGTGTTTTGTAGAGTATGTGTGAATGCAATGCAAAGAAAGTGAATATAGTTTGAATGTAATTCAAATATAAAGCAGAGAAGAGTGTGGAAGTGGTGTAGTGTGAAGTGTGTTAATTCAATATTTTGAGCTCCACTGGAATTGTATCTCCTGCATATGGTAGATGCATTATTAGCAGTTCAAATCTTGGTAGTGATCCAATCCTTTTTTCTTTTTCTCTTATTCTCTAGACAGTGAATCCTCCAGACAGTGAGTCCAAAAGGTAATAAGTCATTCTATAATATGTTATGACTAGTTATAATATATTGTGAGATAATCCTCACTATGATTTTTCCCTTATTGGGTTTTCCACATAAAAAATTGGTGTTCATGTGTTATGTGCTTTGATGATTACCTTCATTATTTCTTTCCTTATTGGAAATTGAATATGGTGTTTCAAATGGATGTTTAAATGTTTAAGTGGATTCAAAGAATACTGATTCACCTCCCTTCTCAGTATTTTGGGTGTTCAACAAATTTTTTGTCAAAATTACCATAAATAGTGTGACTCAATGTTGACTATTCATCATCGCTAGAGTAACAATAAAATTGACCTCACATTCCAACAATACATCATTGTGAAGTAGCTCCAAAGATTGTGTTGCCCTCTAATATTTTCTTTTGTCAAATTTTTCTTTAGGATGCTTAACAAGGGTACAACCCTCACAAAGACCCTTAGAGAATGTGACTCTTAGATATCCTATGACCATATCTTGTTGACTAAGTTTCTTATGATAATAGTAGTTAATGTGGCCAAATCATTCATACCATAATTTGCTAATTTTATTTGAATGAGTAAGAAAGGCTATGGGAAAAAAATAGAAGCAAAGTGTGATAAGGTATATAACCTATAATGGAGATCTTACCTTCCCATAACTACTAAATCATTGTTTTTCAACCCTTTGATCTCAACTATATCTAGAGAAAAATGACTCTCATTCTTTTCCCTATGTGATTAGTTTGATGAAATGATAGGATATTAGTTAAAAGTGAAGGGACACTTAGAATTTTTTTGAATGTTCCTCCTTGAACTTTAACATATACCTTCTCCATGTAACTGAAGTTGGATTATCATCACCCAAGGCAATATTAGACATGATAGAAGTATCCACGAAAGAGAATTCAACCTTTGATGAACCCATGTGGTTAGAAGCACCAAAGTCAATATTCCAAGATGGAGATGATGTGAAAGTTGTAGCAACTAAATCCTTGACCTTAAATTTTTCTTTAACCTTAGCCTTAGTTGATTCTTGATTTGATGAGGATGGATTTATGGACTTACAGACCCCTGTATTGTTCTTTTGGTGGAGATGAGTAAGATGGTAAATTATTTTCTTCATACACTTGTGCTCATCATGTCTAGTCTTCTTACAATAAGCACAATCAACTCTTTCTTTCTTAGGTTTCACTTGATTTGAAGAGATTTCATTGTTAGGCTCAAAGGAATTATATTTTGTTCTTTTCGATTCTCCTTAAACTATTTTTCCTTTTGTTTTGATTAATTCTTCCCTTGGTTTGAAGGCTTTTGTTTCCCATTCCTAACAATAAGGGCTTGAGATTTTGTAGACTTCAATGCCACCCTTTGAATTAAATTATCTTACTCCTTGGTTAGGTTGGAAATAACTTCATCTAAAGAGGGAATTTTTCAAGTGGTTCCCATATCACTCTTGGTGGAGTAGAAGGTGCATATAACATTGATTAATTAGGACCTAGCTTGGAGAGAATAGAAAGAATTAGAACTAGTCATGTTTTTCTCTATTCCACATTCCTTAAGTTATAACCTTAGTGATTTAAATCTGATGAAGTCATGGATTCTCATCTCATCTTGATTCCCAAATATTTTTTCTAAAGCTATCTAAACTTAATTAGGTGAATTTAAAGCTTTAACATGAAAGATAAGTTCAAGAAACACAATTAGACACAAGAATCCAAAGGTCAAACCACCCAACTTTAGCACACTCATTAGAAGGTTCTTTTTTAGTCCCCATTGTCACTCTTTATAACCTCTTGTTCTTTAGTATAATTTGAACTTAATTTTTCCATTGATGGTAAATAAATGGAGTTAAAGGAGTAATAGGTAGATTTGCATCCATGATTTAAGTTAATTTGCTGCAAAAAAATAGAAATGTAGAATTGAAAATCTAGAAGGAAGTGCGAACAACACAAGAACACCCCTCCTCGATTTAGTAGTAGATACCCATCTCCCCAAAATTTTGGCACTTTATACTTTTAGTGTGTAGGCAAGTCCAATTGGAAGGAAAACATGACACTTTATAGTTTTAGTGTGAAATAATTTCCAATGGAATGAGAATAAAAAATTAATCACTTAAAAAAACACACTCAATTTTGAGTTTCCAATCAAAAGTTACATCAATTTTAATGTAACATGCCAATTGTTCCACAATGATAAATTCTCTAAGATTTACCTTCAAGTAATTAAACTAGGTACATTTCCCAATGCAATAAAAAAATTTCTTCCAAAGAGAGATTTAATGAGCACATATAGCACAACAATATTTCCAAACATTGATTTTATTCATAATGTAAACATTTACATGCTTTCAATGATGGATTATAGTGAAAACATACATAGCTCTTCTAAGCTTCCTTCGGCAATAGATGTACAATGATCCGGGAAGATTCCCTTAAACCGTGGTTTCCAAATGTAGATGGGAAGCATCACTCAAGCGCTTTTTCACCAACCATAGACTTTTATGCGATGCCTCACACATCTACCTCATAGGGTAAGATGGCCTTCCCTTCAATGAATAAGTTGTTTTTATAACCTCTTAACTATGGTCTATTTGAGCTCAATGTTGTGCCCTAAATGACTAGAACTTGTACACATCCTAACTTGTATGGATATCATAAAATAGCATGCATAAAAGGTACAAAGTGAAACATTGATAGCATAACTAGTGACATATTATGTGCTACTTTGGCCAAAGTTTCATAAAAAAATTCATCCTAGATCACATAGACTTCCCTAGCTCAATTTGTCTCAAGATCAATTGTACACTATGCATAGATAATCCCTTTGTGAGGTATTCTTTATTCACAGGAACAACCTATTCCTCTTATGTTTATAACATATCTACTAAGTTTATTCTACACATAAGCTATTCCCATCGTAGGATTAACTAATCTCATAAGAAAACCTATGAACTACCTATAATTTGGTTTCACAAACAATTTGTAACAAATAACTTCATAGCTAATTACGCTTCTTCATTTCCTAGTATTAAATACTAAGAACACAATCACTCCTTAATACAGAGTATGTAGAAACACTTCAAATAGGCTTCATACAAAAATGGAGTATAATAAAGCTCCTTTCAATTTTCAAAGAAATAAACACGATCTTTCCCTATTCTAGCAAATCAACGAATTATCACACAAATCAAACAATAACATTCAATCTTTCCAAAGCATACATAGATATAAAGAACAGATTCAACATGCCTGTAAAATGCTAACTCCAATTGAAAAATTTGACTCTTATCTTAACCCCTCCAAGATCAATTCTTCCAATCCTCCAATAAAATATCTCTCAAACACTATCCTCACAATGAAAACTATTAGCAAATCAAAGTAGATAAAATGCAGGAGAATGAAAGTGAGTTGGGCGTCCAAATGAGGAGAATAACTCATCTATTTATACAAAAACATGATACAATGATGCCTACAGGTATGCTAAGAAAATTGATACCACACAACAATATAATTTGACTCGACACTTCTAGTAAAAAGGTGGCAACAATTCAAGTAAATACCCAGCTAATAAAACTACAGATTGACCTCTTATTGAGCTAGTTGATTTGACCAATTCATTTTAACACATGTTTATCAATCAAAAAATTGACATGAAGAACCATACTTCTATTTGGTTTAATTAATTCACAAGTTGGTGCCACCAAAATGCCCCTTTCCCTATTAATTTGGTTGTTATTCTTTCACAGTAGAATAAGTCTTATTCTTGTTTCTACATTTAAAGCTCTTGACTTGGTCTTTGTTTTACACTCAACACGTACCAAAGGTGTTGACTACATTTAATGTATGCATATTGACTTAACTACCCATGTGAGAGTATTATTCTTGAATGCTTATATGTTTATTCACTTGTTGCACGATATATTCACATTACAAACTATGTTTACTTGTTATGCTTTATACACTGGATTCTTTATTCCATGGCACAAGTATTATATGCATATATGCGCTATGTTAACAACAACTATAATACTTTCATTCAAGAGTGCTTTATAAAGCATAAACTTATATATATATATATGCATATATATACATATATATATATAATAATAATATCTATATATATATATATATATATATATGTATATATATATAGATATAATATATATATGTTAGTATATATGATATTATTATATATATATATATAATATTATATATATATATATATAATAATACATATGTATATATATATAGATATATATATATATATATATATATATATATTCATTAACATCAATCAATAATAAATTATTTAATATTCAAATGCATATTTCCATGCTATCATTTATAAAAACAATATTATATGTATATACTTATATACATATACATACATATATCGATTTATGTGTATGGATGTCCCATTACATCAATACATACACGTATGTATATATATGCATATATCACATATATTCATTTACTTATATAATCATTCATATATATATTACAACTTATCAATAGTCACATATACATTTGATGTACACACACATATATGTCTATTTATCCTTTCAATACCCTCATGCCTATGAGCAGTTCATCCATGAGTATGCATAGGTACGTCAACCTACGTATACTCTTGTATGTATTAACTTATGTTCATGGGTTTATCGTTGACATGCATATGTATACATATATATACATTATATATATATTTCTAATCGATTACATAAAGAACATATAAGAAAGAGCTTTCACTAACCAATCATTGAACATAAATCTGGAAACACTCTCAAATGAGATCACAACCTATCTAATACATGAACAAACCATTCTAAGGAATGACTTACCAATTTCTCAAAACTACGACTTGACTTAACCATTCTATATGTGAGTGTGTGAGAGTTCAGTTTAGGCCTCATTAAGGGTTAGCAGACCAAATCCTTCTCTTGAGTGATACCCCCCTCCTTTTAGAGGCTTGATCCTTGTATCTGCATTCAACTTAACACAATTGCAATAGTAGTTAGCCGTTCACAATACCATCATTTGCATCATATAATTCATCATTAGAATATCAAATTCAATAAACATCCTTTCTACATATGCATTTCAATATAACATCAAATCAAATCAACATTCATTGATTATTCTCCTAATGCTATAACTAAACAAAGTACAAGCACATGATTTCCAATCAGAATTTGCAAATACATTCATATATTCAATATTTTAACCAATCATAGTAATAGTAAATAGGTAAATGCACAATAGGGTGTAACTTTTAAAATTTACCTAAATTTGAACAATTTTTTTTTTACAAAAAAATGCCTTTGAAAAAATTGCTTTCAAAAATTTAAAAGGATTTTTTTTGAAGGAATAGAGGTGAATTTTAAACCCCTTTGGTTGGTTGTGAATGTACCAAATAAGCAATCGTTTATGTCCTTTGGAGGCTGTCCCCCTCCTTTTCATGACATAAGCCCTAGGGTATTTGCTAACCTTGGCAAACATGCCTTTTTGAGGATGAATAATGCATTCCTCTGCTATAAATAATTTAATGGTAAAATTCCCTTCTCTCTATTGAAGACTATGTTGAAGCCTACAAATGTTGAAGCTTGCAAATGCAAATGCCTTTCTCCAACAAATGCAAATTTAAATGTTGCTTTCCATAGTAGATTTGAATGCATTTGCAAATAGATGATATGAACCAAACACATATATAAATGCTAAAAATCACCTTTGTAAAGCAATCCATTTACATATTTATTTTGCAACTTAACATGCTTTTGTAAATTTTTTAGTGCAAACAACAAATTTAAACCACCTTTTCAAATATGCACAATAAATTTAAGATGCGTTGCTAATATTTTAAAGAAGAGAAAATTTATAACCAAATTGAAGGTAAATTTGTAGATTTCAACAAATACCAAATGCCTTTGCATGGGAAAATTTCACATATCCATAACTTTCATAGAGTTGCACCTTTACAAACGAGCACATAGAAGTAAGAAATTACATAGATCCATGATCTCTCACTACACCTTAGATTCAACTACACACAAAATGAATCATGACTTGTAAGCACCTTTGCAAAAATAAAAATGAATTAACATTCACCCTAGACCTACTTTGATACCATGAAAATGTAGCTAGTAAGTCTAGACAAAATGATAATTATAATATCACATCAAATTGAAGACCAAAATATGTACTTGCATTAAGAATTAAGGTGAATATATATAGGAAAAATAAACAAACTAAATTCCTAGTTTTGGAGGGAAAGGTTTGATCACATTTCTCAACAACCTTTGAGAGATAACTACCTCTCTAACCGACTCGCCACTTAATAAAGTTGCCACCTAAGAAAGATTAACCTACATAGGGTAAAATAAAACCCATAAATGAAGGTGAAACAAAAAACTTAACACCAACATAATTTGAAATCATCATCTTCTTTTAATAAAAACTAATCCTCAAATAGAAAAAATAAAATCAAGACTAAAATCAAAGACAATTCTTAATGCCTTATACAAAAATTAGTATATTTGAAGAACTATATTTCAAGCATAAAACCTTTTTCTCACTAAAAATATGTAAGTCTTAATTTTATCGATTAAAATAAATGAACAAGGAAGAAATGATTGTGTACAATATCTCCAACACACAACCTCTTCCTTCTAGAATAGAGAAAAATAAAAATACATAATGAACAAAAAGGAATCATTTTCCCTTTCAAAAACACTACCTATAAAGAAAATTACACCCCTTGTATTTTTGCAACAATCTCTCTATTGTTTCAACTTCTCAATTTCACAAGACATGAATGCAAATTGAGCTCTTAAAGCATCTCATGGTGAAGGCTTTTCCCTCAATAGGCACATCTTTCTAATATGCCGATAATTTAGGGTTTTGAAATAATCCCTCTAGATTTATTCTTTGTAGTATTCCCAAATTCTCTTGATAGGCACATATTTTCAATATTCCAAGAATTTAAGGTTTTGAAATAATATAATTCTACACTTATCCTTCATAGTATTCCCAAAAACCTTTAAGTTCATTTATTGCCATTGAATGCATAATATAAAGTTGGGTTGGCCAAAAACGCATGGTAGATCCCAACCTTTCTTTGAAACATTTGAAGATTTATCATGGTCTTATCAAGGCTATATTGTTAAAATAATATTTTATTATTAAAGAAACAAGTATCATGCTAGGATTAGGAAATTAAAACAAAACAATGAAACCCCCATAAACATACAAGTCATAAAGGATAAATAAAACCTTAAAATCAATATGCACATAGGTGAGAAAGATACCAAGCAATAAAAACCACCAATAAGGATAAATATGAAAAAATAAATGGTATGAATGTAACTTATCCCTCAAAATGTTTGAGCATGCTCTTTACACATGCTACCTCCATGCTCACATGTCTGAGCATACTTGATCCTCTATCTCATCTGCCACTTGCCTCCATCTCTTTCCATCTCATAATTTGATGAAACCTCATCCATTGGTCAAGTATCTTGTATCTACATGTGACACTTGTCAAAAGACTAGAGAGCTTGCCAATGCAAGTTAATTTTAGTGCTTGATTTCATCCTTTAATCCTACATCTATTTGAGAGATTTATTGAAGAGTCTTACCACCTTCATCTCATCCATGAATCAAAGTAACCATATATTGCCAAAAGAAGTAACTTCTAAGCTTAGAGCATCCACATACTATCACATTTGGAGCATATCCACATATCTAATGGAGGTTTGATGCATGTTTTCTTATTATACTTTGCATTCTTTGTTGCTTGCCTTCATTATTGCTTTATCTTGAATGTGTTTCTCCATTAGAATTTTGAGTTCCATTATTTTATTTATCTCATATTTTACATTGCAAATGAAATGAAATGTTTTAATAATTTTTACAACAAAAATATTTTACATCAACATATTCACCATACATAAAGACTCTAATTAATTTATATATATATATTTTTTATAAATTAAATTTTCTATTATAACTAAATATGGCTATAAATGTTAATTTTTTGTTTTTAAAACTTTATTTCCTCAAATAAAAACATTTAAGTTAGTTACTCTCAAAATATCTTATACTCAATAAAATTCACTATTCAAATCCAAATTTAATGTGAAAAGTCCTCTATGCAATATAAATTATGACCAGTTTTAAAAAAGCTCAAATTTACAGCCGTGTAAGGTACGATTCATTCCAGGGGGCTTGGAATGCGTTCCAGAGTTTGGAGTGCTCTGACAAGAAATTTGAGCCTCTTTAGGCAAAGTTAATTTGATAATTATCTCCACGATCTCCAATTTCAAATTGAGGGACGCGCACGTGGACACAAAATAAATAATTTATTCTTTTAACCGTGGAAAATAATTGCCGTTGCAAGGCGACAATAATGATCTTGTTCGGTTCAAGAAGAATGATAGGTTTAACATTTTGCCTTGCTTTACTATTCTGTCGTAATTAGCCTATTACCTATCCAACGAGTTAGATTCATAATTTGAATGTGAGGGAAGTAGGCCCCTCACGTTAATTCCATGGTCGCACTGGAGTTCACTTTTGGGCAATGAAATCATGGCTCCTCCTGCCTTGCATTGCCTCTGTACAATAAAATAAATCCAAACCAGGGCTTGGAGGAGTAAAGAAGATGGGAGGAATATGGATATTGATTTTATTTGGGTTTATGAATATTGTTGTCACTGTATGGGGAGGTCCTCCAGAAGATTTGGTGGAGAGGCTTCCGGGACAACCTTCAGTGAAATTCAAGCAATATGCAGGCTATGTTGATGTGGATCAACAGGCACGCCGTGCGTTGTTTTACTACTTTGTGGAAGCAGAGCACGATGCGCATTCAAAGCCTCTGGCGTTGTGGTTAAATGGAGGTACACTGTGCTGCAGTACCCACTTATGCATTTTTCTTCAATTTATGTTTTCTGTGACTAGTATGGGAAAAATCAAGAAATAGGGGATCAATTTTGATATTAGACTGGAATTCAATACCCATTATCATTTTGTGTATGGAACTTTTGTTTCCAGTGTTTCTTCAATTCATGTTTTCTATGCCCAATATTGGAAAAATTAAGATATATAGGATAAATTCAATACCCACTATTATTTTGTCTATGGCACTTTCCTTTCCATTGTTTGGGATTTTGTGGGCTCAATGATAGAAGATATATATGCTTTGTCCTGTTCTGCCTACTTACTCATTTTCCTTGAATTCTCTAGTTTACCTGTATTTTTTCATATGCTTTGCATTGTTTAAATTGTTGGTAAGAAAGGATAAGTTTCAACGATGAGGCCAATACGTCTACTCTGTTTCTTCTTCTCTCTCATTGAGGCAGGATTAAATGCCCATAGTTTATGTTTCCAGTGGAAACTTGAGTTGCCAATATTTGGATCATGTGGGCTCAATGGGAGACGATAATACTTCCTCAATTCTTTCGGCTGAATCAATAGCCATTTTCTTTTTGTCTCCGGAACTTTAGATTTCTACATCTCAGCACCTTGCAGATGCAAGAACACAAAAAAAGAGTACATCTCATCAGATTACAACTACCGGGACAGTCTAACAGCAGAATACATCTAACGAAATGCCAAGGAAAGTGGCTACTTGTATTTTGGCAATACATTCGCTGCAATTTGCTTCTATATTTTGTAAAGCCTTTTGCTACTTGTTTTTATTGCTTTACTTCGTTAGTATCCATTAGGCACTCTCGTCATCTACATTTAGCTATTACTTTTTATCAGTCCCAGTGCCGATTCTTGGAAACTTGTGGACATTACTATCCAAATTGTGATTGAATTACATGGGTTCTTTTGGAATCATCTACACGATGTTTAAATGTTTGAATTATGGGGTCAGTGGAAGAGGACACTGTTTTTTTAATGTTTGAGATATTGCTCAATGAAGTCGCCAATTCTGTCGCAAATGACAATCTATGTGGTGAGTGTGTATTAGGGGGCTAAAATTAGGAGCAGGAAGCAATGAATGAAGTCCCGATTTATGTTGGAGCATTGACAAGAGCTGACATGTTGGAAAGGGCAACATGGATCATGAACTTGGGTGATTACTATATGAATCTCGATGAAATGCACATGCAATTTAGAAGAGACACAATAGATCTCTGTTAGATGTTTGTAATCTGTTGAGCCCTTTGAGATGAGAATGCGCAAGGAATTTTCTTAGTATGTATAATTTGATTTGGACCTTTTCCCTGCTGGTGTCCCATTGAGTTACTGGTTGTCATAATTTTGGTACCATGCACTTTGTGATTAGAGTCTATATGTCTTAATAAGCCCACTTATGTTAGGTGGCATATGTGTGAGGTATATTTTAATATTATATAGGCTAATATGTACCTTGATTAAGTTGGCCTATTCTCATTTCATATGTAGAAATGGTATAACCGTATATAAATAGAGGGCATTCTCTCACCATTTCATTCTATTATCAGCCTATCAAATTTGATTCAATGATTCTTATTACAAAGGTAAAGGTGCCTAGGGTCACCCTCTTTTCCCCTTTGTCTAAGGGCATCAAGGGCTTCTCTCCACATTCATTTGTCTTGTGTTCTTTTATTTCGTCGTTGATTCAAGATTATGTTACTCTTCTCCTAAGTAAATATTTTGTGCATTTCTACATGGTGTCAAAACAAATTTCTACAAAAAGGATTAAAATCCAAGTGTCAATAATGTTTTGCCATATCCTTTGACCTTTATTTACTAGACTGAAAAAGATATGGAGAAATTCTAGAGCTTACTCAATCTAGTTGTGATCTCTCAACTTTAATTTTAATGCAATGAGGCATGCACATGTTTGTATTTTGTCAAAAGTCCAATTTATGTACACATTGGTATTTTGTGTTTTGTCATTGAGTTCCCTCTCATCTATTTGATTGGGTAATAATAATTTAACGAAAGGGTTGGTTGAATGTTTTGACAACTTTTAGGGAGTTATTACCTTGCTTTTTTTTGATGGAGGATTTAATATCATCCACAAGATCATCTTGCTATCCGATATGGGAGCACAAGCTTTAGGTTGAAACCTTTGCGGTTGAGAGTCAAGGACTAAGGGTTATCCTTTTTGCTGAAGTTGCTTGGGGCACGATCTTGACCTCATCCCTTATGGTGTTAGGACCTTGCACTCAACAAGACTTGGCCCCTAGTGGGCTCACTTAGAACCAATCAACTTCATTGACAGACCAAGGGCATATTGACTTACCTTGTTTTTGACTATTGTTAAGACAAGAAAGAGAAACTTCAGGGTTGTCAAATTACAGATGCTCTCTTGGGATGGATATCTCATCCTTTCCTATAATAATGCTTAAGCAATACAATGAAGAACCTGCCACTTACTTTGAATGCTTCATGTTGTTGTGCTTGGCTTTATTATATCAAGTTAAAAGTGCCAAGTCTTATTGTTGCTATTTACTCGCTGGGGTAACGTACTACGAGAGTAAATGAATGAAACTTACAGAACATAGAGCATGTATAGGAATCACTCACGAACACATAGTGCACAAAATAAGATAGTGCATTTATTCATCGATTAACAACAAGTACATCATAGTATCACGATGTCAGGTCTCGACTACAATAAGATGATCAATTATATAAATGGCCGAGGTTGGTTGAGATACCAACTGTCGGTAACCATTCCTATAACTACCCAACTGTTGGGATTAGTTCCCGATTACAACTTGTAATAATCTAAATTATGCACAAGTATTATTTATTTGGCTGACTATAGCCAACTACGATCGACTACAACCTAACTACGACCTAACTACATCATCCCCCCCCACAAAAGTAGTTGTCTTCCAGACGATAGAAAACAAAAATTAGGATTATAGAAAGGGAAAATCAAGAAGAGGGAGGGTGAGAAGGCATCCCTAGGCGTACAAATGATGTAGGGATCGTCATCACTGATTGCCGCTGTTGTAGACATTGAAGCTTTTGATTGGCTGTCAGCTACCTCTCACATGCTATCTTCACCATCTGTATTGCCTTGGAAAGTTTGGTCTTCGCCCTCTCAAGCTCCTGATTCCTTCCCTCCAACTCCTTAGCCTTTGCCTATAGTTGGCCCTCCCTCTAAGCTAGGAGTATCTCTACCTCAGCCAACTGTGTGTCTCGTTCGACTAGTAGTCTCTCCTTCTCACCCAACTACACATCTCGCTCCACCAACACTCTCTCCCTCTCAGCGACTGTCTACTCGAGAGCACGCTCTTTGACTACTCCTAGCATTCCTAGCGGTCCAATCGATGGTGCTTGCGATTCAACCGATGAGATTGACAGCTCAATTGATGTTGTGGACAACCCTCCTAATACAACCATCAATGCCATTGCTGGTGGGATTGATGCTGATGCTGTCACTGTGAGTGGCATCAATGGTGTGACTTGGCCCCGATGCTATGATTGGCATTGATGTTGTGATTAGCACCATTGTTGTGATTGGCGTCGATGGTGTGATTGGCGCCAATGTTGTGACTGGTGTAGATGGTATAACTCCCACCAATGGTGTAATTGGTATTGATGGTGTAAGTCTTGGCAGTGTGTCTGACGATCTAGGCAGTGTGCCCGATGATCCTCCTAGTAGTGCGCCCAACAATCCTCTTGGCGGTGCACCTGACACTCCTCTTGGCTTTTTGCTCAACGGTCGTACTGGTGGTGCGCCTGACAGTTGTCTTGCAGTGCACTTGATGATCTTCTTGGCGGTGTGTTCGAAGGTCCTCTTGGTGGTGTGCCCAGTGATCGGCTTGGTGGTCGACTCGACGATGCTGGCAGTGCACTCAACGGTCGGCCCAATGGTGCTGGCGGTGCACCTAGCGGTGCAACTGGCGGTGCACCTAGCGGTGCAACTGGCGGTGCAACTATCAATGCAACTAGTGTTGCAATTGGCGATGCAATTGGCGATGCAACAATTGGAAGTGCAACTGGCGATGCAACAATTGGCAATGCAACTGGCGATGCAATTGGTAGTGCGATTGGTGGTGCAACTGGCAATGCAACTGGCGGGGCACTTGGCAATGCAACCCCTGTAGTCATTTCATTCACTAGTATTGTCTCATCTATGTCCATCTTCAGCAGTGACTGGGCATAGACTGCTAGTGATACCTCCTCTCTCCTCCATACGATCGGCCGATGGAATTGTATTTGTTATACTCTACAATGCCTATGTTGTACCATTTCCTTCTGTTGCCTGATGTGAATGTTGGGTTGTACATCGAATATTACCTTGAAGTGTCGTACGCACATCCTAAGCTTCTCACTACTGTACGAACAACTCCAACGTACATCTTCAGCCTCCCTCGAGCATACGATTGCACCTACACCGTAACTCCTTGACTTGAGCCTATGATTATAGGCTCATACGATCTCATGCTTTCCTTGCTTCGTGTTATATATTTTTGCCACAATTTCATTGTTGTCCCTGAGAAGTTTAAATTCATCTTCAAATGCTCTCTTGAGTAATTTCCATGAGACTTTTTGTGCTGCTTCAAGTTCTGTGTACCAATCTATATGTATGGCTCTCAGCGTCGCTGGGAATGCTTGTACCCAGTAATCCACATTGTCTTGCCCATTCGCCATCCATATTGTCTCGCATGTTTTGCAATGACGTATAGGATCCTTCAAACCATCCATCGTGAACTTTGGCAGCTTTTGCCTCTCGACTGACAGAGTCACCATGTTTCTTCCTCGATACCCTCCTTGTGTGTTGGACCTAATTGGACTATTTCTCCCTTGATGTTCTGGTACCTCTCTTGCGCTCTCGACCATGTATGGGTTAGCAACACATCCACCCTTAGCATCCTCTACACCTCGAGTCTCTTGGGGTTCATTCTAGTACTCCCTCCGTCTAGGGGTCTTTGACTCAAATCCTCCAATTCTCAATTCTTCGTCGTCTGATATGGACAACTCTCGAATACGAGTTATACTATTTTCAAGTTCTTTTAATAGTTCATTTTCATCATTTTCAAAATTTTCTTTATCTACTACAGACGGTGTCTTTAAGGTTCCTTCGTCGGTTTCCTCGACAAGGTTTCGGTGTAATTTAGCAATGGATTGGTTTATTTCATTAAGGTCTTCATTCGTTTCTTCAACAATTTGTTTCAGTCTTCTTCGTCGGGTTTCTTGTTTCTTTAATCTGAGTGATCTTTGTACTCTTTCCTTAGGTGTTTCTTGCCTGCTTGGTACTCTGCTTTTGTCCTTATTGGGTCGTACGGGCATTAATTATTGGTCTTACAGTCATTAGTTGCTAGAAGTACACTTGCAACTAGTGTTGCATTCTTCCTCCTCCTGCTTGCTTCTTTCCTCGTATCGTTGTAGTATTTGTTGCCTTCGGCGTTCTTGGTCACTCTCTGCCTAAAGATCTTGCAATATGATGTAATGATGTGCAAGCAACCTTAAAAATTAGTTGAGGAGATGGTCGACCTTTGGGTTGATGTGCAGTTTGTCCCATATGACCGACTGAGGGATCTCTCGCTTGAGAGCCTTCCTCCGTATGTGATCCCTCAACGAGATGTCCCATAGGTTCACCAAATCCCCTGTCAGCGCATCTTCCCTATCTTCATTTTCTTGCACCGGTTCCTCGGCGGGTTGACCCATCACAATGCCATTGTCCTGTCGGGGTGATTTTACCAAGTTCACTTAGGAACACATTGCCAAATGCTTACACGGGGTAACTTCAATGTACTATGAGAGTAAATGGATGAAATGTAATGAGCCTAGCCCAAGCTGACTCAAAAACTCTTCTTTTGCTACCTTTGGAATTTTGTCAAACAGTTGGTGTGCAAGCTGATATAGGCTGATAAGAACTTCAGATTGATTTATTTTGACTTTCTTGTTACCAATGACGATTCTTTGAATGTTTCCAATGGTATCAATGATTGCCAATGACTACTATGAATGTTTCTAAGATGAAATACAATTATTATAATGTACTTTTGATGCATATAGATGACTGAAACTACTTGCAATATGCAGCTACAACAACTAGGAATGTTTCTAAGATGAAATACAATTATTTTAATGTACTTTTTATGCATATAGATGACTGAAACTACTTGCAATATGCAGCTATAGCAACTAGGAATTATAACAAACACTTTGGATGCAATCTAAGATGGCATTTATGCATTTACAACCAAGTGGCATTAATACAAACACTTGGTATGCAATATTATAACATTATTTATTCCAAAAAGAGAACCTACAACCAATTGACATTTTGTCAAACTCTTGGCATGCATACTACTAATTAGATCATGAATGATATAAACAAACTCAATTACAATAGTATTTGACCAGCAACTTATATCTCCTTCTTTGCAATAAATTTTTTAATACAATGATGCTATGAATTGGCCAAGACTCTTGGCTTACAATTGATTTACAATAGTGCCAAATCTGATTTTTTGAGTATTCACTTACAACAGCAACTAAAATGCCTATGATGACAATGCAAACTAATTTGTAAATGCAAGAAGAACCTAGTAATGATGGCGACCAATATGGCTGATGAAGAAACATTAAAAATCCAATGTGATAAGCAAAACTCCTTCCAATTTGCCCCTAAAACGATTTTCTTGACGATAGGAATTGAATGCAACAATACCCAGAATGATTGGCCTCCTCAATTGAAAGATATGAGCAAAAACATGAGACTCACATAGCTTGGTCGACCTCCATGACAGCAGATTATGAAGGTCTGAAGATGCAAATGAAACTTTACAAAAATATCACCCTAAAGATGATGAAATGATAAACCACAATCAACAATTATTCTCCAAATTGAATCTCCACAAATTTGGCCCTTGGCCACAAATTCAATGCAACGAGAAGTCTAAATTAACTCCTCCAATCTGCTGCAATAATTCAGGTGATATCTCACACCCTCAAAATTGCTATCAATAAGAAGTTTTCGTTTTCTATGACAAAGAAGCAATCTGCAGAAACCCTAGGCTCCACAAGATGAAATGTCAACAACAACAACATCAAATCTGCCTGTCTAGAAGCTTCTAGAATATTATTTATTTTTTTATTAAGTGACTTTATAATATAATTTTAAATTCAAGTCACTTTATTAAATTAATTAAATATAAGGTCACCTTATAATTTTAATTTATTTGATAACCTTATAATTAATTAACTTAATACCACTTATTGATTTAATTAAATAACTAATTAGTCATCCTCATAAAATAATCATTATTTTGGACAACATAATTAATTAAATTAATTAAATCAACTACCTCCAAAACGGGGACATTACATGAAACTTACAGAACATAGAGCATGTATAGGAATCATTCACGAACACATAGTGCACAAAATAAGATAGTGCATTTATTCATCAATTAACAAGTACATCACAGTATCATGATGTTGGGTCCCGACTACAATGAGATGATCAATTATATAGCTAGCTGAGGGTGGTTGAGATACCAATCGTTGACAACCACTCCTATAACTACCCAACTGTTGGGATTAGTTCCTGATTACAACTCATAATAATCTAAACTGTGCTCAGGTATTATTTATTTGGCCGACTATGGCCGACTACAACCAACTACGACAAACTATAGCTAACTACGACCTGACTACGACTTGACTACAATTGTGATGTATTTTCATATGACTTAGTCAAAATCAGGACAAAGAATTCTAAGCCTATGGCGAAAACAATTTAAGAATCGTGTTTTGGACTTTATCTAACTTTTTTTTATTTGCATTCATGGGGTTGGACTTACTTTTAGTTAATTGCTAAATGTGTCTTTGTTCATGGATTGTCTCGAAGGCTTTGTTATGATCTGTTTTATAATAGCTGCCTTATCACTATCCCTGTCCTGTCATAGCTCCCTTATGAAGGTACATACACAGCCACATTAATGCAGACCACTTTATCAGGAACATGTCCCTTGGGCAATGGGTCTTCTTAACATGGCAAGTGGGTAATCCAGTTCTTTCAAGACTCCTAATTCTGTTATTCTTTGAAGTTATTTGCGTTGCTCATAAAACTGATCACGGTGGGTTTTGTTCAATATTGGGAAGAGGGAAAATTTTTGTGTTGTCTTTCTGCACCCATTCCCACTCTTTTCTCTCCCCCCACTATCTCCTGGAATTCACATGGATTCCTCACAAATGCCATCTAAGGCTTCCAACAGTGTTTCCAACAAATATATTCAGGCAACTAATTTGAGAATTGCTGCCAATTGGGCTTACATTTCAGTTTTGATTAGCTGCTGAAATACTCTCATTCTAGCTGGATTTGTTTTGTATCTTAGTTGCTGGTTTTGGTTTGCTTTTGTGGTAAATATAGCTGCAAGAACACAATATGGCATCTTTATCCTTATGATGGTTTGTTGATGGGCTGGGGCAGCAATTTTTAGATCATTGCACCCTTACTGGAAGACATTGCCATATCCATCATTTATAGGTATGCTATTTCTTAAGCCCTAAATTCCATATTCACCTTTTTGCATTGTGGTTTGTTGCTTTGCTTGTCACAATTTCTGCTCCGTTTTTCATTGTTCTCAACTTCACAACAAACGAAATTTCTATAGTTTTGAATCTTTTATTAGAATCAGTATTTTATTGAATATTCTTTTTTTCATTGGTGTTCCTAGAAGTACCTTTTTCAATTGTAATTTTTCCTTTAGAAAAAAAGAACATCAAGGCAAAAATTGCTGAAAAAAAAACACCTTTTGTTTTTACTTTTTTTTTTGAAAACAATATTATTGTGGATCTTTTTGGAATTCCAAAGAATCCCTTAGGCATCACTGAAAACTCTGACTTGGTTGTACAGAAGCTTCATGCTCAATGACTACACCAAAATGAATTCTCAACTTCCACTTCTGCAACAGATGTTGAGCTGTTCTAACAATTGATATATACAACAAGCAGCATAACCATCCAATATCTCTACAATGGTTCCTCTTCCAATGATACAACTTGATTTTAGTGGAACAGGACAATTCTCAGTCATATGCAACTCCACCTTGCAACTTATCTGTCTACACAATTAATCATGCTGACTCTGTTTTCTACAATTGTCAAGGAAATTGATAATTTGTTTTTGTTTCCGTCTTCATGAGATCCTTGCCATCCTAATCTTCAGTCCTTGTGCATCACATAGATGGTTGGATACATGATACATGATCCATAATTCACATTTTTTCTTCTACTACATGTTTTCTACTAGATATTTCACTTTTGAGAAAGCATATTGAACAATACCTCACATGATCCACGCTTTACATATTGTTTCAGACTACATGTCTTCTACTACATATTTGACTTGTAAGTGAGCCTATTGGCTAACATCTCACCATCACACTCTCTCTTTTGGTGATTCAATCCTTAGGATAGGACCACTTGCACCATGATTACCTTGTTCCCATCTCTCCAACATCAATTTGTTTGTCTTTCTCAAGGCAATCATAAATCAATCATAGCAATGATGAACTTGACATGTCTCTTATTGGTCATCCCTTTGATAACAGTCACACTTTCTTGTTGCTAATGAACTTTTTATAGTGTTGGTCTTGTTTCCCCTTATTAC
>VDFB02271134.1:0-125715 GCA_007258455.2 Sequoia sempervirens | reverse complement strand
TTTTTTAAAATTTGAATTGCCTTTTGCATTGTGGTCGGGTTTTTTCTTAGGTTTTTGGTTCGCGAAAAGCATTGGAAGTCCAAACCTCAACCTTCAACCTGGTTTGATCTGCAAGTTGAAGGTCCTAACAATGTCAAAGAAAAATACCAACTTTGGACATATGGCTGACGACCTTTTTTGCAGAATTTTATGACGAAATTAAAACCCATTTTAAATGAAACAATGTAGATTCTAAATATGTAAATTTTTTTGCAATTGGATTATTTTTTCTATTTTTCAATTAATTTATAATAAAATTGGTCCGTAAACTTTCAATATTAGAGTTTTTTACTATTTTAATAACTTTTGATCAACATAACATTTTGGCAAATGGATTGCACGAGAACAAACTTTAGACAATTCTTTTCAATTTAAAAAAAAATTAAAAATGATAACTTTAGGTCATCTTATGCATGTCGTACATGATGATTTTTCAAAACGACAAATCTACCTAATAAAAATTTAACCAAAAAAAAAAGAAATCAATAAAAATACAAAAATATCAAGAACAAGCTTGGTGAGTCATGTATCCCAAAGGATTTGAAAAATATGATAATTTAAGTCAAAATATGGATTTCGTACACGTGTATGGTATGGAAAAAAAAAATGACTTTTAAACAATGGTTTTTAGAAATGCCTATTAAAACTCAATTTGTACAATTTGGGTATTGAAATAAATTACATATTTGGAAACTAGACTCCGAGCACTACATTTTATGATTAGTGACTTTTTTAAAGATTTCATCTCTAAGTGCTTCAAATTTTAAGGTCAAATGTGTCAAATGCTGAAAATCAGATAAAACACTTCCACTTTTTGGCCAAAAAGTGGACTCAACTTCTTGCACACACCCATAGTTACCTTTTGGTCCATGAAAAGAAAAGGCTATCATATTATAATGCACTCTCATTTTTTCTCTAATAATAAAAAAAAGAGATTGAGCTCATTTGAACTTAAACCCATTTCTACCAAGCCCTGATGCAAGAAAGGAAAAACATGAGTGCATTTGTGACATCTTCGAGTGAATGCAAGCCAACATAATGCCACCACAATGTATACGAGGTCGAGGGGGTAATATTTTTAAGTTTTTAGTGGTTTAAATAAGAATGATTTTATTTTTTACATTTATTTTGATTCATTTATTTAAAATTTTAGGAATCGAGAATTCCTCGACACCAAACACTAATTCACAGACAATGTAGAAGGAATTCCTACTAAATAGAAAGTAGAGCATAACCCTCTTCAAACTCCTTCATATATCCCTAGACCTCCTTGTGACATGTACAAGAAAATTTATTAAAGGTCAAATTGAAACCAACAAAAATGAACTCCAAACATTGATTGATATATTAAAAAATCCTAAAGAAACTAATTCATATTGGAGAAATATCACCTTATTATTGGAATCTATCATTTCTCATACAGATTGCATTTGGGCCAAATAAACATATGGTCCAATCATAGGGAGAACATATAGTAATTCAACTCTACAAAATTATTGTATAAATAGTTAAGAGAAGATAATTGAAATTTGATTTGTGTGGTTTTTTATTAATTTGAAAACCAATGCACCCTTGCATGAAAGTTACAAGAGATTCCCTATTAATTTTTTTCAACAATAAGGAATAAGGGAAAAAATTGGATAGTTGGTGGATGGTTTTTTACTATCCTCCATATAACAACAATGAGGTCCCACAATGTTCCTTGAGAAAATTCTTTTTTGAGTTTGTCCTCAATGAGATCCTAAATTATTTTGATATGCTATATTTTAAAGGTAGAGGAAAAGGATCTACACTGTTGGATATTGTGGTTGTATTGCTAATATGAGGTTGTCATTGATGTCAACACTATTAGCATTAATTCATTTGAAACTGTATATGTTGAGGATATTGAGAAAATTGTAATGAAATGAGTTGCAAGTTGTCAGTGGTGGAGTGAAGTTCAGTATGTCAGTAAGTTTTGTATGTTGATGATTAGAGGTTGTGGACTAAAGGGTTTGTTGCTGAGTGTATCTAGTTTATCCACATCAAGTTTTAGAGATCCGCATGAAGATTTCATCGAGTTATGAAAATGTACATTATGACAGTTTTTTTGTTGCTTCAATTGGTGTTCCTGATTGAAGATGATGTTATTTAATTTAGTTCAGTTGTTGCAGATGCTTCTCTAACGATTCATGATGTTTGTGGATGCTTCTAGATCGTGTTCTATCTTTCTTGCACATCCGCATTGATTGTTGTGCTCGTGGTTGGCAATTTTCTCTTGCGTGTTTATGTTTTTCTTGTTCTTGGTTGACATGGTGGTTGTAACGTGTTGTGGATCTTCGAGGAGAAATTAATTAAATTTTTTTCACATTGCAAATGTTGATTTGGGTCTTCACTAAGTTGTGGCCGACCTTGGTTGATTCGCATTAATAATCTTTAATGTTTTGGGTTGACAGTTTATATTCATTTTATTATTTTGTTGAAATCAACTTGAAGGGATGAAATTTAATGTTGCAGATATATAAGAGCAATTGTTTATTCAAATTGAAGTGTGTGAGTGTATGTTAGAGTGTGCTTTTGTGTATGTGTGTGTAAATATTGATCTAAATCATTTGAAGGTAGAGTAGAGTGTGAAGAAGAGTGAAGAAGTGTTCTTGTGCTTAACCAGAACTGTGATTGGGCATTAGCAGATGCTATTTTATCAGTTCAAATCCCTACAAATGTAATTCGATTCTTTATGTAAGATAATGTGTCTTCCTTTGGGTAGTTATCCCTATTGTAATTGAGCAGTGAGCTTTAGGCAGTGTGCCTGAATGCAAGTGCATTCCCCATTCATATTTCCTTATGCTTTTAATAGGGTATAATCTTGTGGGCTGACCTCCACCATGGTTTTTCCCCTAACAGGGTTTCCACGTAAAAAATCTTGGTGTTATGTGTGTTTCTAATGTGTTGTTGATTTATGCTTTCATGGTTAATAATCAGATCTGAGAATAAGTTTAATAAGTTGAATAAGTTTGAAATATCTAGGACAACTGATTCACCCCCCTCTAAGTTGTCTGCATTGTGTTGCCAACAATTGGTATCAGAGCAGGTTCCTTGGAAGAAGTTTAATAGCTTGAGGTGATCCAGGATGGTGACTTACAAGAAGGATAGTTTGAGATTTGATGGAACAAATTATTCCTTGTGGAAGACTCGAATGGAGTGCCATTTGAGATGCATTGGTGAAGCCTACTAGTATATTACAAGTCATAGGTATGTTATTCCACAGAATGGTCCTACTACTACTACTGAGATTAGGGATGTTGAGTATAATATTAGGGCTAAGGAAGCTTTTTTGAGGGCTTTGACTGATTCTGAGATGAGAAATGTTATGGATCTGAAGACTACTTATGAGATCTAGAAAAAGTTGGAAACCTTGTATGAAGGTGATGCTAATGTGAAGATTGTCAAGTTGCAGAGTTTGAAAGGGAAATATGAAAGGTTGAGAATGGGTGATGATGAGAACATTACTATTTTTATGCAAAGAGTGAATAAACTTGTGTGTGGTATCAGATGTGTTGGTGGACAAATAGACAAATCAAAGATTATTGCTAAAGTGCTTAGATCCTTACCTGATTCTTGCAAAGTCAAAGATAGTGCTATAGAAGAGCTTCATACTGTGGGTAAGTGCACCAAGATGGTTCCCAAAAAGGGGGCTTAAGTGGCCACTTTTTTTCTAAAATTAGGAAATATTGACCTTGGACGTGAAATTGAGGATACTTACACTCAAAATTTTGAGATGGAACAAAAAGAAGGATTCAAGTGCTTTGAGTCTACTTTCTAAACTACTAATTTATTTTGAAAATGGGACGTACACAAATTGGTGTTGTTTTTGTCAGAAAAACATAACATAGCAACTCTTGTACGACCCTTGTACGGTGAAATTTTTTTTAGTATTTTTAAAATCGCTACGGTCAAAAGTTAGCTAACAGTATGTAGTCGATGCACAATTTTTCTAAGATTTTTTTAATGAATATTTTATTTTTTACTAATTTTCAAAGTGGACACTTCTTGAAAAATAGAATTTTGACCATGCTACCGCTACAAATTTTGGAAACTAGTTGAAATTTTTATTTTTATTTTTTAAATTTGTAGAATGGAGTCTAGTTTCTAAAAATGTAATGTATTTGAAATTTTGATGAACTGTTAATTTATAATGAAAAAAACACCAAACACTGCTTTTTACCAAAAAAGAGACATACAAGCAAAAGAAATTATGGATGAACAGCTTAACATTGTCAGAAAGTGAAAAAAATTACATTGTTGGATAGCTAAGAGAGAACCTAACATTACCCAGATGCTCATTTCTTTTTATATTGAACCACGTGCATTCCTGATGGTAAGCACGAACCTGATTATGTGAAATATTGTAGAAATTGCAAAAATGCGTCTCTGGTCATTGGGAATGCCCTCCAAGCCTTTGGTTTGGTATTCCAAGGAAAATACCAATCCTAAGGCTCAAGGATTCCCAAAGCAAGATATAACATGAGCGCGTTATAACGCACTCACATTATTGAAAGGAAAATTGGATGTGGAAAACAATTCTCCTAACATCAATACCTAAGGGAAGAATGCAGATACACTTTAAAATTTACACTTACCGTTCAATTAAGATGCACTATGAAGCAGATAACAGAAACAGAGTATTTGACAATCACATAAGAACACCAAATAGACATGGGAAAACCCTTACGGGAGAAAAACCCACCAAACCAAGAGAAATCACTTTGTATTATAGTAATAAGGATTACATATAATTTCCAGACTTATCTTTCTGGTGTCTGTTTACAGCAGCATTCACCATGGACCAACTTGTACAGGAACTTCTGGTTACAGTCTATACAGAACAGAAATCATTTATTGATCATATCACTCAATAATCTATCAATCCAACAAAACCAACCAATCGATCGCAATCTACAATTGCAGAGTATATCCATGGCGTTCCCTGTCTATTGAACTTCCTCACAGAACTTTCACAACTGATTGTCTTCCAACAGTTCAGATTCGGCTTCTCCTATTGGTCCATGAGACTCCACATAGGACGGTCAAACGGTCAACAGAATTCACACTATACTAGCATCTCGATGAGACACTAACAGTGTCTCGCCGATGCCACATAACCTTCATACTGATGTCACCAAGAGTAACCGATATCGCGAAGACATTCCATCGAGCTTCATGTGTTACACCGAGTCACCATGCAGTCACCCAGACCTATCGCTTTCGCCAGGAGATCACAGCAAGTCATCAAAGGTTATACCGAAGCTAGTTTTCTTATCAACTAGATAATTGTCTTTCGCTGAGACCATATACCGAGTCATCAAGTTACTCTAAAACCCCCCAAACATACCAAGCTCCAAAGAGTAGTCGCCAAGACTTTGTCTATCGCCGAGAGATCTTATCAAACTCTAAGACTTACCCTGAAGCTTTCAACAGTCACCAAGACATCGCCCTTCACTAAGACATTACTTTGAGATCTCTAAGCTATTTCAAAGACTCTTCATCATCAGCAAGACTCACCAAAGTTGCTAGGAATTCTTACCGATAGACCACAAGATACGTCGAAGACTTCAACAAGAGCTTCTATCGGTGAGACCTTCAACATTCGCTGAGATGTCTTCTCGGGACCTTTGAGTTACCCCGATAGCCATAGACTATCAGCAAGATAGAACACCTTTGCTCAGACGTTACGTCAAACACAGGCAAGTCATACCGAGCGCCAAGTAGAAGTCGGCAAGACTTAACACTCTCGCTAAGACCTTTCCCCAATCACTAAAGGTTATCCCGAAACCCATGGTCGCCATGAGTCTCCCCAATTCACGATTGAATGGCCTGTCGGCCAAAGGTCTCCCAAGCGCTAAGAGATCATAGAGAATACACTATGTCATAGTGATAGACTCCATAGTGAAAACATTCAACAAGACAGAAGCTAGGTCACAGCGACCTGTACAAAACAGAATGTTCCAAACTACTTAGTCGGCTAGACATTTAGAATATCACACTGACTTGGCTCTAATGGAGGTTTCAGCCTGTATTGTTTGAGGCACATATTTCCAACAATCTCCCACTTGACGAAGAACATACAAGCACCTCCATAGCACAACATAACTTACTAAAAAATCATGGGCACTAAGGCCCATCGAACTGGCACACCACCTAAACTTGTTTGTGCTCACTGGCTTCGTCAATGAATCTGCAACATTCTCTAGAGTATCAACCTTTTCCAAACTGACCTTTCCATCCTCTATCATATCTCATACAAAGTGGTACTGTACATTTATATGTTTCGTCCTGGCATGGAAAGTAGGGTTCTTTGCTAGACAAATTGCACTCTGACTATAAAAAAAAATAGTTATTTTCCCTGCATCAAAACCAATGTTAGAACACAAACGTTTCAACCATACAACTTCTTTACAAGCATGAGTAGCTACCATGTATTCAGCCTTTGTAGTGGACAAAGCGACTACAGCCTGCTGCTTGCTCATGCAACTCACTGCACCACCATTCATCATGAAAATGTATCCACTGGTGGATCTCCTGCTGTCAATGTCCCCTACCCAATCAGAATCCACATAGTCTCGAATACTGAGAGTCCTCTGTGATTCAACCAAGTTCCCATGGTAACACAAAGCAAAATTTGAAGTTCCCTTCAAATATTTGAAAAATCCTTTTACAACATCCCAATGCGTTCTTCCTGGATTAGCCATAAATGGACTAAGTACTCCCACTACTTGGGCAATGTCTGGCCTTGTACAAACCATTGCATACATGAGAATACCAACCGCACTAGCATAGGGTACACTGGTCATGTCCTCCATCTCAGTAGGAGATTTTGGACAGTCCTCAACAGATAGCTTCATTCCTTGCATGACTAGAACCACTAGCTGTTTGCAATCATTCATACAAAATCTCTCAAGAACAGTCCTGACATACTTACTCTAACTGAGCCAAATCTTTCTATTCTTCCTATCCCTGGTTATCTCCATCCCCAGAATATACCTTGGTGCACCAAGATCCTTCATTTCGAACTTAGCAGACAACTGAGACTTAAGATCAGAAATCATTAGCTTGCTATTTCCGATGAACATATCATCAACATAAAGAGCAATAATAAGAACTTGATCACCTTCAGCTTTATAATATACACAGTGATCAGATTTTGATCTCACAAATCCCAAAGACAATACAAAAGTATTAAATTTCTGGTACCACATTCTAGGTAACTGCTTTAACCCATACAGAGACTTCTTTAATTTGCATACCAGTTTTTCTTTACCTTTCTCAACAAAGTGCTCAGGCTGAGACATAAAGATTTCTTCTTCAAGATCACCATGAAGAAATGTTGTCTTCACATCCATTTGTTCTACTTCTAAGTCATATGCTGCTACAAGTGACAAAAGAAATCGGATAGATGTCAGCTTTGCTACAGGAGAAAATATTTCCCCATAATCAATTCCCTCTGACTAGGAATAACCCTTTGCAACCAGTCTTGCCTTATACTTTTCTACACTACCATCCAGACCAATCTTTTTCTTAATTACCCATTTGCAGCCCACAGGTTTTCTGCCTTCAGGCAAGGGCACAAAACTCCAAGTTTCATTTTTATCCAAAGATGCCATCTCTTCTTCCATGGCTTCTAACCAACAGTCTGAGTCTGACATTTTAAATGCCTCTTTTATAATCCTAGGCTCATCAGTGCTAGAAACTAAAGCATAGGCACAAGTAGAATCAATCAATGAGAACCCATACCTATCTGGTTGTTTTCTTTCTCAGGTTGACCTCCTCAGTGGCTGAGGCTGAGGTTGTTCTTCTTTTTTTGAACTTTCAGAATTGCTCGAACTCTCCTTAGTTTTAGGTACATTTTGAATTTTTGATTCCTCTTTCTTAGGTGTAGGAGGAATTAATGCTACATCCTTATTTTTATCTGACTTTTTCTCTGACTACAGATCCAAAGTGGAAGGTTTCAGCTCACGAAATATTACACTTCTGCTGTAGACAACCTTCTCTATATCAGGATTCCAAAGCTTGTATCCTTTTATGACAATGCTATAGCCAATAAAAATACATTTGATAGCCTTGTTCTCCAATTTAGATTTTTTCACATCCGGCACATGAGCATATGCCTCACAACCAAAAACACGAACATGTCTAAGTGAGGGCTTCTTACTAGACCACGCTTCCAAAGGTGTTTTCTCAACAAGAGTAGAATTTGGAGAATGATTAAGTAGATAACGTGCAATAGATACAGCCTAAGCCCAAAACTTCTCCTCCAAGCCAACACTACTAAGCATACTTCATGCTCTCTCCATCACTGTCCTATTGAACCTTTCTACAACTCCATTCTGCTGTGGAGTATAAGGTGTAGTCTTATGTCTTTTAATTCCATGATCTTTACAGTATCTTTCAAATTCATCAGAACAGAATTCACCACCATTATCAATCCTTAAGCATTTTATTGTTTTACCAGTTTGATTTTCAACAAGATTTTTAAATTCTTTAAATCGACTGAACACCTCTAATTTACTTTTCAAAAAATAAACAAAATCCCTTCTTGAATAATCATCAATGAATGACACATATTATCTTGATTTAGACAAAGAAGGAACATCCATTGGACCAAATACATCCGAATGAATGTAATCTAACAAACCAGAAGTTTTATGAGGACTATCATAAAAAGAAATACGATGTTGTTTTCCATATATACAGTGTTCACATAATTCAAATTCTAGATAACAATCATCAAGCCCCTCAACTAGGTTTTTGTTCTTCAAGGTTTTTAAGCCTTTTTCTCCTATGTGGCCTAAACTATTATGCCAAAGCATAGTCTTCTCTGCAGGAAGTTTTACTTCCATTGAGTTTACATAATTAGGGATATTTCCCTTTTTACCTCCATGAGCAGCCTTCTGTGACTTTATAGAGACACTATTGCATTGAACAACCTGTGCATCCAGCTTGTACAAGGTACCAATTTGAGCACCTCTATCCAGCACCATTGAACCTCTAGTCATCTTGCAACCACTTCGAGAGAACAAGACTTGTACTCCAATATCATTAAGCTTACTAACAGACAGTAGATTTCAAGCCAGACATGGTATGTGCATTACATCATTAATTCCCTTTACTTTGCCATCGGTAAATTGTATTCTGACTCTTCCACGGCCAACTATCTCCAAAGTTGAATCACTTGCCAAGTACACCTTTCCACTATCGTATTCTTCATACTTTGTGAACCATTCTATGTGAGATGTCATGTGGAAAGATGCTCCAGAATCAATCAGCCAGACATCATCTAATGCCTGAGAAGCCAAGGCTGCAATGAAGGCGTCTGCATCACTATGAGAAGAGTCATTGTCGGAAGAATACTTCTTCTTCTTCTTCTCCTCCTCTTTACAATCCTTTCAGACATGACCAAGTTGCCCATAGTTTGAGCACTTCACCTTGGACTTCTTGCCAGGAGACTTTGATCTCCCCTCCGATTTCGATTTGGACTTCTTGTCCTTCTTCTTGCCTTTTTTCTTTCAGTCTTCCTCTGACAGCAAGAGCTTCCTTTGCCTTCTTAGAATATTTTCTTCTCATCTCTTCTGACAGCAAAGAACCAACAACATCTTCCATCTTGAAACTGGATGTTGTACTCCCAATAGCCATCACTAAATGATCTCATGATTCTGGAAAAGAACATAATAGAAGCATACAGTGATCCTCTTCTTTGGTCTTCACACCAACAGATGTCAATTGAGCAATCAGCATATTAAATGCGTTCAAATGATCAGCTACAGACCCTCCTTCCTATATTCTCAAAGAATACAACTTCTTCCTCAGGAACAATTTATTCACCAAAGATTTCCCCTAATAAATAGACGCTAGTCTATTCCACAAGGAAGATGCAGTCTTCTCCTCATGCACATTCAAAAGGACTAAATCTGCCAAACAGAGCCTTATCATCCCCTTAGACTTCCTATCTGCAAGGTCTCAATCCTCTTGCTTCATTCCTGTAGGTTTAGTTCCAGACACAGCAATCCACAGATCACGATCAACTAGAAGATCCTCCATCTTGAGTTTTCACAACTCAAAGTTACTGCCATTGAATTTCTCTATTTCAATCTTTCCATATGTGCTATCCATCTCAACCTATAATCAAAAATAACAAACTCTACAAGACTCCCACTGAACAGAATTGACACAAAAACCCAACGTACCCACAAGGATAGCACAATTTGCCAGGCTTTGATACCACTTGAAAGGAAAATTGGATGCGAAAAACAATTCTCCTAACGTCAATACCTAAGGGAAGAATGTAGATACACTTTAAAATTTACACTTATAGTTCAATTAAGATGCACTATGAAGCAGATAATAGAAATAGAGTATTTGACCATCACACAAGAACACTAGATATACGTGGGAAAACCCTTACGGGAGAAAAATCCACCACACCAAGAGAAATCACTTTGTATTACAGTAATAAGGATTACATACAATTTCCAAACTTATCTTTCTGGTGTTTGTTTATAGCAGCATTCACCATGGACCAACTTGTATAGGAACTTCTGGTTACAGTCTATACAAAACAAAAATCATTTACTGATCATATCACTCAACAATCTGTCGATCCAACAAAACCAACCAACTGATCGCAATCTGCAATCATAGAGTATATCCATGGCGTTCCCTGTCTGTCAAACTTCCTCACAGAACTGTCACAACCGATTGTCTTCCAACAATTCAGATTCAGCTTCTCCTATTGGTCCACGAGACTCCACATAGGATGGTCAAACAGTCAACAGAATTCACACTGTACTGGCATCTCGGTGAGACACTAACAGTGTCTCGCCGATGCCACATAACCTTCATACTGATGTCGCCAAGAGTAACCGATATCGCCAAGACGTTCCATCGAGCTTCATGTGTTACACCAAGTCACCACACAGTCATCTAGACCTATTGCTTTCGCCAGGAGATCATAGCGAGTCATCAAAGGTTATATTGAAGCTAGTGTTCTTATCGGCCAGACAATCGTCTTTCACTGAGACCATATACCGAGTCATCAAGTTACTCTAAAACCCCCCAGACATACCAAGCTCCAAAGAGTAGTCGCCAAGACTTTGTCTATCGCCGAGAGATCTTATCAAACTCCAAGACTTACCCTGAAGCTTTCAACAGTCACCAAGACATTGCCCTTCACTAAGAAATTACTCCAAGATCTCTAAGCTATTCCGAAGACTCTTCATCATCGGCAAGACTCACCAAAGTCACTGGGACTTCTTACCGATAGACTACAAGATACGTCGAAGACTTCAACAAGAGCTTATGTCGGTGAGACCTTCAACGTTTTCTAAGACGTCTTCTCGGGACCTTTGAGTTACCCCGATAGCTATAGACTATCGGCAAGACAAAACACCTTCGCTTAGACGTTACGGCGAACACAGGCAAGTCATACCGAGCGCCAAGTAGAAGTCGGCAAGACTTAACACTCTTGCCAAGACCTTTCCCCGATCGCTAAAGGTTATCCTGAAACCCATGGTCACCATGAGTCTCCCCAATTCACGATTGAATGGCCTATCGGCCAGAGGTCTCTCGAGCGCTAAGAGATCATAGCGAATACACTATGTCATAGCGATCGACTCCATAATGAAAATGTTCAGCAAGACAGAAGCTAGGTCACAGTGACTTGTACAAAATAGAATGTTCCAAACTGCTTAGTCAGCCAGACATTTAGAATATCACACCGACTTGGCTCTAATGGAGGTTTCAGCTTGTATTGTTTGAGGCACATATTCCCAACAATTATAACGCACTCACGTTATATGTCATTTTTGACATGGTTTTTGTTTGTGGGGAGCATGTCTAGCAAGACATAACACGAGCATGATAACGCGCTCGCATTATGTTCGCATTATGTCTTGCTCTATGTTAAATGCATATTGAATGTATGTTTGTTTATTTGTATGTTTGTATGTACATGTAAGCTTGTATGTCATGTATGTATGTTTGTATGTATCAATGCATGTATATTGTATGTATGCCTACTTGTATGTAAGATTGTATATACATGCATGTACATGTATGCTTGTATGTATGTAGGATTGTATGTGCGTATGCATTATTCTTGTATGTATGTATTTATGTATGTCTTTAGGCAGAGGGATAATTTTAAGAGAGAGAGAGATATCTAGAGTTCTATAAGTAGGGTGGGAGAGGGAGAGGGAGAGGGAGGGGGAGAGGGAGGTAGTGGGAGAAAGTGGGAGAGAGTTGGAGAGTGGGAGAGAGTGGAAGAGAGGGTGGGAGAGGAGAGAGAGGGAGGAGGAGGGCAGCTAGAGGGTGGGGAGAGAGAGGAGAGAGGGGAGAGGGTGGGAGGGTGGGAGAGAGGGTGAGAGAGCTGAGAGGAGGAGAGGGTAGGAGAGAGTCGAGAGTGGGAGAGGGTGGGAGGAGAGTGGGAGAGAGGGTGGAGAAGGTGGGAGGCTGAGATGGGAGAGAGGAGGTGGGAGAGGGTAGGAGAGGAGGGTGGGAGAGAGGGAGGGAAGAGGAGGGTGGAGAGGGTGGGAGAGGGAGGAGAGGGCGTGAGAGGAGCCTGGGAGATGGGAGAGAGGGCGGGAGGAGGTGGCAGAGAGTGGAAGAGAGTGGGAGGAGTGGAGATGAGAGGAGGGTGGAGAGGGCAAGGAGGAGGGTGAGAGGCGGGAGAGGGAGAGGGAGAGAGGGTGAAGAGGGCGGAAGAGGGTGGAGGAGAGTGGAGAGAGGGAGAGCTGAGAGGGAGAGCTGGGAGTGGAGAGAGGAGAGAGTGGAGATGGAGCTGAGAGAGGAAAGGAGAGGAAAGGAGAGACTTGAGAGGAGAGGCAGGAGACAGGAGAGAGCTGGAGGGCTGGAGGAGTGGAGAGAGGTGGAGACAGGTGGAGGAGGAAGGTGAGAGGTGGAGAAAGGAGAGAGGAGAGAGAGTGAGAGTGGAGAGAGGTGGAGAGGGAGAGGAAAGGAGAGTGGGGGAGAGGGTGGTGAGGGTGGAGAGGGACAGAGGAGAGTTGAGTGGAGAAATGGGAGTGGTGGAGAGGCTGGAGGGAGGGGAGGAAAGGGAGGGAGAGCTGGAGGAGAGGGATGGAGGTGGGAGGAGGAGAGGGTGGAGGGGTGAGAGAGTGGAGAGTGGAGAGAGGGACAGGAGTTGGAGGAGGGAGAGGGCCGCAGGGGTATAGAGATAGGGAGAGAGAGGGTATAGGGTTGAGGGACCTGGCTGGAGACAGACCTGAGAGAGAGAGAGAGAGAGAGAGAGAGAGAGAGAGAGAGAGAGAGAGAGAGAGAGAGAGAGAGAGAGAGAGGGAGGGAGTGGGAGAGAGTAAGTGAGAAAGAGGGAGAGATAGGGAGTGAGTGAGTGAGTGAGTGAGAAAGAGAGACTGAGTGAGTGAGAGAAGAATGAGTGAGTGAGAGAGAGGGAGTTGAGAGAAGGAGATGGGGTAGGGGTTAAGAGATGAGGGAGGGAGTTGGAGAGAGATAGAGGGAAGAGAGATAGAATCAGGGTATATAGGGTATAGACAAAGAGAGAGAGAGAAAAAATCTATTAAAAAACCAACTTTCACATAACGCGAGTGCGTTTTGAAGAAGTAGAGATATGGCTATTTTAGGAAGAAATAATGCACTGGTGTTATAACGCGGGCGCGTTTTGTGTTGCACTAAAAATGGTAAAAAAACTCAATATACCTATGATCTCAAGACCCACATTTTGCATATTCTCCTGGTTCTATGCGTGCTCCAACAAAAAATAGCTTTTTGATGATGTTGTGAAGTGTGAATGAATGTTTTTCACATTCCACCACCTTTTTCATGATCTTTCTACCATCTTTGCATGAAATAGCAGAGTTTTCACGTTGAAAGACATATAATATCAATTCAAGTTTGAATTCCATTGAAAATTGATATACAATTTAAGTTTGGAAGGGAACAAGCTTTTGAAAAATTCAAATTGTTGAGGAGTTTGAAGAAAGAATAAGCTAAGGTTACATAATTGGGTTAAACTCCTCCATTTGAAACTTTGGTTTTTTAGGTATGTGAAGTCTTTACACTTTTCTTTCATTCTATTATGGCTTCCTTTCATTTTTGTTATTTTGCATATTCCATGTTGATCATTGTTTGTTTGTCATTGTAACCTTAGGTTGTCAATGCACATTTTAAATTACACAATTCTATACACTTGCCAATTACATTTTTAAACCACATCTCTTTGAGGAATTTTGTTATTTAACAATTGACTTACCTTGTGTATGCTTCCACATTTTGTATACACATATATATGGCATACGTTTTAAAGAAATAAAATAAAACATCATTTCTCAATCCTTTATTATGGAAGTGCATACCACTCTCTAAAGCTTTCATTGAGGTTTTTTGTCAAACAATTATACCAAGCAACTCATTTCCTTGTGTATGCTACCAAATTTTCCATACATCTCTTTTAAAAATTGGAATATACTCCTCCCACATTGATAGATCTTAGAAACTATTTTGGTTTTGATCTCTATTTCTAAATTTACCTCATCACTTTTATTTGTGATATATTTTAAATGTTTCCTTGATTAGTCTACCTACAAGGGATTCTAACCCTTCTCTCCACTATTAGAAGACTCTTTATTGAAGGATAAGTTAGCAACATGGGGAAAGGTGCAAGCTATCTTGCAATCATGGCTCAAAATGGAAGCATGGACAAAGAATTTGAATTGTGATGCAACTAGGGGAGGTCCTGAAACACAACTGAACACAAAAAATTAACCAACAACAACAATTCACAAGTCACAATTCTCAAAACTCTTCACTTTTCACCAAATCAACACTCTTCCTTGTAGCATTGCCAACTCATTCAATCGGGTATTTCTTCTTGATAAGATTCTTTCAGACCAATACTTGAACCATTTCAAGGACCCTTCAGGGTACACAATCACATGCCAACAAACCACTATTGGTTTATTTGTAACAACTTTCTCAAATCAGGCTTTCTACGTCAACTAGGCCTTAAATTAGGACACTTTAGCAAAAAAAACTTATCTTGAAACTTGACCAAAACCTCCAAACACATTTGGGAAGCAATTTATATGTATTCAAACCAAAGAATTCACAATTAGTTCTCATAAATTCATCCACCAAGATGCAAAAATCAAAAACCCTCTTTTTAAGCCAAATAACCTAGGGCTTATTGGAAAACACACTTCCCAAACTTATCAAAACATGCCACAACCTCAAATAGGTCTAAAATGGCTTGCACAAACTCAATTCAACAAGAAACAATGCTTCCCTAACACAATACTCACTTTATCATGTCAAAACCTCTCAAATTCACATGGAAAACACCAAATTTCACTTTAGGGCTTCGTGCCCAACTCAACTCTTGACCTCCCCTGCACACACTCAACATTCCCACACCTTTTTAGTGATGTTGCAGACCCTTTCCTAAAGTTAGAGTTATAACAGTGAGAGGAATGGGTCAAAACACCATTTTAAATGACTTTCAAACCTTAAAATGGTGTGTTCAGGTTAGTCTCAGAAATGGTTGACATGGTAGGGGCATTGCATGCCTCATAGAAATGGGGTGTCACACTGATTGTAATCACTGTGACACCCCATTTATATGAGGCATGTGCTGCCCCTACCTTCTCAACCCTACCACATTGGCAAGCTAGTGAGTGAGCTAGCTTGCCAATGTGGTAGGGTTGAGAAGGTAGGGGCAGCATATGCCTTATAGAAATAGGGTGTCACGGTGATGATATGAGGCATATGTTGCCCCTACCTCATTGGAAAGCTATTGAGTGAGCTAGCTTGCCAACACTCCACTAGCTTGCCAATGTGGTAGGGTTGAGAAGGTAGGGGCAGTGTATGGCTCATAGAAATGGGGTGTCACGGTGATATATTGCCAATGCGATAGGGTTGAGAAGGTAGGGGCAGCTTATGGCTCATAGAAATGGGGTGTCACAGTGATAATGAGAAGGTAGGGGCAGCTTATGGCTCATAGAAATGGGGTGTCACAGTGATATATCACTGTGACACCCCATTTCTATGAGCCATAAGCTGCCCCTACCTTCTCAACCCTACCGCATTGGCAAGCTAGTGAGTGAGCTAGCTTGCCTACACTCCACTAGCTAGTAGTTTTTCCTATCTTGTAATCATGGCATACCCCTACACCACCTTTGTCTATGCTAGAAATAGTCTTGTACAAGATTATTGTAAGTATTTTTTATGAAGCCTTGAATGACATATATATCATATATTTGAATGGATAAATATTTTAGGAACTAATATTTGTCTCATTACCATGCTACAGGTAAAATTATCTTCCATGTCAAAGAAACGAAGAAGGAATAAATGAACAGATGAAGAGTATGAAACCTTTGAAGCAAAGGAGAGAGAACGGCTGAGAGCATATCGTGAAAAGAATAAATTGGGTACTATTGACGAAAACAAGCCAACTAAAGAGAAACCTCAACTATCAAAAAGAGAATAGGATTTAGCAACACAAAGGGCATGAATGTGAAAGCATCGTGGTATGATGGATTCAGATACCGTAGTTGGAGACACATCCTCTATGGAAAGTGAATACGAAGGGACACCATTAAGCACAAGCGAATATGAAGGGACACTAGCTACCGCAAGTGAATATGGAAGGACACCATCTATCGCAAGTGAGTATGGTTGGACACCATCTAGCGCATCTCAAGTTGAGAGTACATCATCACTTGGATTTGACGAAGAAGGTATGCCATCATCCCCATGAGAACCTCAAGGTATGTATTCTACTCCACCCTTGATCAAAGGTATGCAATCTAGCCCACCTCAAATAAATATTGATGAAATTCCTAATGTTGAGATGTTTGTACCTAGGAGAACGCCACCTAGAATTTTGCGTAGAAAGCCAAATTATTTGATTAATATTGATGAGGATATTTTGTAGCACATGGAAGGTAAGATTCCAACACGCAATTGTAGAAGATATGCTAATAAGATTTAAAAATTCTACTTTGAAAGGCTAAATGAGATCGCAAGATGTCAACTATTTGTTGAAATGATGTGGGGTTTAAAGTATAGAGACATCATGAAGACTCTTGGGTTGAGAACATTGAATGCATCGAGTGAAAACACTATTGTGAAAAATCTAATGGATGCATATGAGAGAGTGGGTAAGACCTCACACTCAAAGGATAGTAATGCCACACGACATGTCATTACATTGACTTTGGTAAGCAATCAAACAAAGAGAGCTCGTCTCAGTTGAAAGATGAGTGAACAAATGGGAATTAGAAGAAATTTTTTATCAAAAGCCGTTCAAAGGCGACAAAGAATTGAGGGCACCGATTCAAATGAATTATGGGCATTCTCGGGGAGACTGCCACAAAAAGGTAAAAAATTTGTTGAAGGATTGATAACACTAATTGAAGAGTATTGGAAGAATAACACAAGGCCATCTCTAAATCAAAGGGATGTGGTAAGAAGGAGAATCGGTAGTCGGAACCGTGAGCCACATCCAAAGCATTTTTGAATATGACTCAAACCCAATTTTTTCATAAATTTAAAATGGATTATCCTCAAATTAGTATTTTTCAAAGATTTTTTGAAATGCTTAAACCTTTTTATGTCAAGCTAAATCACACACGCGCTACTTGTTGTTGTAGACTACATATTGAATTCTCTAACCATTATGATGTTTATCTTTCTATATGTTGTGATTTTCATACTAATGATGTTTTGTAGGATTGTGGCATAGAAGCCCCACCAAAATCTTCAAGAGAGTTCTTATCAAAAAAATTATGTGAAATAGAGGATGGCCAAATATTCTATAGGATATCATGCTTGGATGGTTCATGTGAGCGTTGCAGTGGCTTGCAGCGTATGCTAGTATGTCAACATATGGAAATCACAAATGAGGTGGGACAAAAAATAGTAGAGTTTAGGAAGTATAAAATAGTGGCATACACTACAAAAGATGGGTCTCAAGCAAAAAGGTATGATTTGGTTATTTAGAAGATTTCAGTGTATCAGTTTATGTCCATGTTTCATGACAATATAGTGTATGAGTATCCAAGGCATACCATAGAGCTCAATGGTTGGACACACAATTCAAGCTATGCAAGAACACCTTTCCAATTAGAAGCATAGTATCAATGGTTGAATTTGCAGAGAACTACACTCTACAACCACAGTGTGAGGTGTAGTCACACTATTACAACTCCACACAAGTTTCGATATTTGTGCAAATAGCATTCATTTGTGCAGCTGATAGTACAAAGGACCAAGGGAAGGTATTGAGGGAGTATCACTTTTATATTAGTGATGATTGCACACATTCTCTAGAGTTTGTGCAAGGTTGCTTCTAGATGTTTTATAGTGATTTGGCTCAGAGGGGCATAGCATACGGTTGACATATAATATGGTCAGATAATTGTGCAACACAGTTCAAGAACTTGTGCATGTTCTACTAGTTGAGTAGGATGCATGTCATTATAGGTGTACAACATATGTGGAACTTTTGTGAGGTTGGAAATGGAAAGGGGGAGCATGAAAGTGCATGAGCATGCATAAAAAATCATTAGCACGAGAAGACTTAAAGTATAAAGACAGTGCAAAGTTGACAGATGCAAGATAAATCGTCGAGTGGTGTAATGCTTCAATGGGTCCAGGTAATGAAGGTACATCTTTAGTTCATAGATATTTTTGGTTGATGGATGATACTAACATTGCACTATATGATGATTGTTGTACACTATTAGGATTGAGTGAGGTACACTCTTTCCTTAGCTCAAATGCAGGTTCATGGAGTATCAATACACGAAAGATGGCATGTTTTTTTTCTTCATGTACAATGCAAGCCTGAAATGATTGTGAGTTAGAGGAGTGGGTTGACAAATGGTTGACAAGTTATCTTAGCCCACTTTACACATATCGCCCTTCGACGACATTGGAACTAACATAGATGGAATCATCGGTCGACTTTAAACACGTATCAGATCTAGTTCAACCAAGTAATATATCTACTTGCTTAGTTTTTGAAATTCAATATGTATTGTTATATTACTTTGTAGTGTATTAGTAATGTTAACTAATTTCAAGAGATTTGTTGCACATATCAATGCAAGGAAATTTTATGCAATTATTGTAGATGAAGACAAAGAAGAGAGAACAAACTATTACTTGTGTCGTTGTGTTGAGGCCAAAAATAAATTAGAGGCCCTAGTTATAGATGGAGAAAACATCGAATGCCCTACAGGCTCAGTTGTTGTTATTGGAACGTGGCTTAGAAGGTACCCATTTAAGAGTGTTAGACATTGGTTGTTTTAGGACTTTGACACGCATTGTAAGATTATTCATTACTCAAGCCTTGTCGTGGCATCCAATGTTCGTTTGACCAAATATGGGGGTAGACCTTTGAACAAGATCTTGTGGAAGATCCGTGACTCTGACCACGAGGAAATGCTTGACACAATAAAGAGTAGAGTAGACTTAGATGGTTCATTGGATTAATTTGTAAGTATGCACATCGGTTTTTATTAATTTATACTTGTATGCACACTAATTGTTTTGATGGCAATGCTATCATCTTCTTTCACACTACCTTGTCTAGTAGGTCAACAGATCCTAGTTTTAGACCTTTTCTCACAAACTTCTCAAATGACTTAGCAAAAAAATGACTAATTTAGATAGCCATTATTGAATTACAACACATACTTCAAAATCAACACTGACTGTCTTGGAAAATGTGCATCAAAAATGACCTTCGCTATCCTCATTAAACTAAGTAGGCCTAATTTACAAAGGAACATACCTTTAAACATTCAACAACCCTCTAAACTTGTTGGGGTAGTAATTCTTGTGTATCCAAACCCTCAAATCCGTAATTTTTCTCAGGAGAAACTCACTCCACCATGCCAAACCACAAAACCCTTATTTTATGCTAATATGAGGAGGGTTTATTGAAAGGAATGGTTCCACACCTTACCAAAACATTTCATCACCTTAGAACTTCTTAAAATCACTTGCACAAACTCAAAAGACAATCACCCAACCTCTACATGCAATATTTTATGAAACCCTAGGGTGAAACCTCATTTTTCATGCCTTTTTCCATCAAAATATACAGGGCAGCAACAGAAACCCCATAAAACTTATTCTCTTTCACCAAATAAACACCTTAACATTAAAATGGGTTTCTAAACATGTATTGGGTCTGTGGAAACACAAAGAGATTGAAAAAGAGAACACAATCACCCTGTACAAAAACCGTACTGTTCAAGGAAACATCAGATTTCTGGTAAAAATACAGAAAAATGTAAGGAAACAATGAATTTTATTGATCTTCTACGTACATCGTACATTTATGCTAGGAATGGTACATTTAAGCTAGGAATGGTCCTCTTTCACACCCAAACACACAGAATCGCTTTGAGCTACGTTCAACCGAATCGATCCCTTAAGAGTCCAAAGTGCAAAATGGTTGCAAACTTCAACATGATGTTACTCGGATACCATGACACTTAGAAACTTCTCATCTAATCCTATGGGATTGCATTGGGTCCCTCTACAAAAACCTCTCTCATTTTTTGCTATCTCGGAGTGGTTTTTTTGTGGTGGTGGATTTTCACTTGGGGAAAAAGTTGTCAAATGCAAGTAGTTGAAAGTTGTAAAATGGTGCAAATTTCGTTATGCAACTCGTGTGACCAAAAAAATTATTCCAACACATCCAAATAGGTATGTTTATGCTAGAAACAGTCCTCTTTCACACCCAAACACGCGGAATCGCTCTGAGCTACGTTCAACCAGATCGATCCCTCAAGAATCCAATGTGCAAAATGGTACAAATTTCAGCATGTTGTTACTTGGATACCATGACACTTAGAAAATTCTCATCTAATCCTATGAGATTACATTGGGCCCCTCTACAAAAATCTCGCTCATTTTTCACTTTCTTGAAGTGGTTTTCCTGTGGTGGTAGATTTTCACTTGGGAAAAAGTTGTCAAATGCAAGTAGTTGAAAATTGCAAAATGTTGCAACTTTCATTCTGCAACTCATGTGACCAAACAGACTATTCCAACGCATCTAAATAGGTATTTTTATGCTAGGAATGGTCCTCTTTTGAACCCAAACATGCGGAATCGCTCTAAGCTACGTTCAATCAGATCGATCCCTTAAAAGTCAAAACTGCAAAAATGGCTGCAAACTTCAACATGTTGTTACTTAAATACCGTGACACTTAGAAACTTCTCATCTGATCCTACAGGATTATGTTGAGCCCCTCTACAAAAACCTCTCTCGATTTTTTCTATCTCAGAGTGGTTTTTCCATGGTGGCATATTTTCACTTATTGGAAAAAGTGTCAAATGCAAGCAATGCAAAGTTACAAAGTGGTGCAACTTTCATTCTGCAACTTGTGTGACCAAAATTTTTTTTCCAATGCATCTGAATAGGTATATTTACGCTAGGCATGGTATTCTTTCTCATCCAAACATGCGTAATTGCTCAGAGCTACGTTCAACCGAATCGATCCCTTAAGAGTCTAAAGTGCAAAATGGCTGCAAATTTCAGCATGTTGTTACTCAGATACCATGAAACTTAGAAAATTCTTGTCTGATCCTATGGGATCATGTTGGGCCCCTCTACAAAAATATCTCTCTGTTTGCGCTATCTCAGAGTGGTTTTCCCATGGTGGAAAATTTTTGCTTGGGGAAAAAGTTGTCAAATGCAAGTAGCTGAAAGTTCCAAAATGGTGCAACTTTTGTTCTACAACTCGTGTGACCAAACGAACTGTTCCAACGCATCCAAATAGGTATTTTTATGTTAGTAATTTTTCTCTTTCACACCCAAACACGCAGAATCACTCTAAGCTACGTTCAACCAGATCAATCCCTTAAGAGTCCAAATTGAAAAATGGCTGCAAACTTCAACATGTTGTTACTCAGATACCATAATGCTTAGAAACTTCTTGTCTCATCCTACAAGATCATGTTGGGCCCCTCTACAAAAACCTCTCTCGATTTTCACTATCTCAGTGTGATTTTCCTGTGGTGGTGGATTTTCACTTGATGGAAAAAGTGTCAAATGCAAGTAGTGCAAAGTTGCAAAGTGGTGCAACTTTCGTTCTGCAACTCGTGTGACCAAACGGATTGTTCCAATGCATCCGAATAGGTATGTTTACGCTAGGTATTTTCCTCTTTCACACCCAAACACGCAAAATCGCTCTGAGCTACATTCAACCGGATCGATCCCTTAAGAGTCCAAAGTGCAAAATGGCTGCAAAGTTCAACATGTTGTTACTTGGATACCGTGATGCTTAGAAAATTCTTGTCTAATCCTATGGGATTTGGTTGGGTCCCTCTACAAAACCCTCTCTCGGTTTTCGCTATCTCAGAGTGGTTTTCCCATGGTGGCGGATTTTCACTAGGGGAAAAAGTTGTCAAATGTAAGTAGTTGAAAGTTGCAAAGTGGTGCAACTTTCATTTTACAACTCATGTGACCAAGCAAACTGTTCGAACACATCCAAATGGGTATGTTTACACTAGGCATGGTTCATTTTTCATGCCCAAACACGTGGAATCGCTTTGAGCTATGTTCAACCTGATTGATCCCTTAAGGGTCCAAAGTACAAAAGGGAAACAAATTTTGATGGGCTATTACTCAAAAACCATGACACTTACGAACTCTTTGTCTGAGCCTACAAGATCGCGTTGGGACTCTCTACAATAACCTCTCTCAATTTTTGTTATCTCGGAGTCAGTTTCTAGTGGTGTCCAGTTTTCACTTGATAGAAAAAGTGTCAAATAGAAGCAGTGTAAAGTTGCAAAGTGGTACAACTTTTATTTTTCAATTTGTGTGACCAAACAAACTACTCCAACGTGTCCCAATAGGTAGGTTTACACTAGGCATGGTCTTCTTTCACACCCAAATGCACGAAATTTCTCTGAACTACATTCAACTGACTTGATCCCTTATGATGGAATGAAAAACAATCAAAAAGAGAAACATACACACAATGGTTGAGAAGTCTAAGTATTCCACACAAAAAAGTGTATGATCATTGGTGCAGAGCACCTTGTTCCTCCATTTGATGAAGAAGGTCTAGTTTAGTGGTTTTAGTCATTATAATGTCAAATAAGGCCATGATAGGCCATTTTGTAATCTTGTTTTTAGTTTTGAGTTAGTGTGGGGTCATTTGAGTCAATTATGTAAGTATGATAGGGAGTAAAAATAAAAAAATAGCATTGGTAAAGGCACTGGAAGAGATTACTAACGCTGCCCCTATTCAAAATTTAGAATTTAGGCCTTAAAAGCAAGGCTAGATGAGGTGAAAAGAAGAAATTGCTTGAGAATAAGTTAGAATAGGTTGGAAATAGGGTGAGGTCATGGATTTTGATGTGTTCAAACGTGGCATGATGCCCTACTTGGGAAAAGAGGGTTTTGAATGAAAAAGAGAGGTTTGAGGGAGTAAAAGTGGGTAAAGTCAAGGGGCAGCATAATCTAGTGGTCAATTAAGTTTGTGCAGGTAGAATGAAGAGTGTTGGAAGAGGTTTTGAGGTTGTATGATGTTTGGATATGGGGTTTTCAATAAACCCTAGTGAAATTTGAGAAAAGTGAGGGTTTAGAGGATAGTGGGGTTAGAGGGCCAATCACGCCCTAAAAATTGTGGATTTTGTGGATTTGCGGATTGCTAAATGCTTCCCAATGGTGTTTTGCAATTGGAAGAGTGATTGAGAGGGTGTTTCTTTGTTAAATATACCTATTCGGGTGTCTAGGACAACATTGAGTCCATTTCTTATTTGTATTATAAATTATAACTTGCTTTCTCCCAAGTCCATTTCATATACAAGAAATAATATTGCAAAAAGTTGACATATAAATCTTTCGACGTGTTTATATGGTGACGGATCAAGAACATAACAATTCATTTTGCAGTATCAAGATTATGCTATGAAAATGTTTAAAGACTAATCAAGATAAATGTTTGTATGATAATGTGTCAAAAAGTTAACTACTTCATCTACTCTAAATATTATGTTTTGCAAGTGTTGTGAAGATTATGTATCATTTGCTTAATTGAGTTGTTCCAATCAAAGGATTAAATATATTGGAATCTTTTTATGAATCATTTCATGGAATACGAATTGAAAACACATTTTTTTCTCTTACATAAAGTTGTTTAGCATTAATCAATTAATATTCAAGACAAACCATGAAGGACAATGATCAATGCTAGGGCTAACCAATTAATAAGTATACACATGAATAAGTCAAGCATGTACATGTGAATAAGAGAAGCACAAGTACTCAAAAACATGTAAGCCTTGAAGTATACACATGAATACATAGTATACACAAATTAATACAAAGTATATGCACAAATACAAGGTATACACATGAAAACACGTAAGTCACAAAGTATACATTGGAACACACGTAAGTCACAAAGTATACACATAAGTTGTAAAGTATACACTTGAATACACATAACTCATATCTATTGAACCATGAATTTATAATGCAAATATGGACACCATCGATAAAAAAGATTTGTATTAACCAAATAGCCATGTACGCATACATCAATATATGTCGATACAAGTATAAAATATAGGTACAAAATGGCCATTTAGGCTTATGAGAATGCCATATAGGCATACAATGTCAAATATATCCAATATAAAATATGTACAAAACTGCCATGTAGGCATACAGCAAAGGGCTCTGGAATCAAAAGTCATTGCTCTCCATGCTCTGGAAATAATTTTTTTCCCTTTGCTTGTCGATCGAATGGCGATAGGTTTGTCACTCGTTTGTGCTACACTCGATGAGTGCTCCTGCTGCTCCTTGTAATGTTTAGTTCTTGATGAAGTTTTAACTATTACAATAAGAAGTAAAGACATTAATAAATAGAAATTACATTATAAAAAATGATATATTTAACAAAATAATCACTTACCGCCATCTCATGATCACTCTCCATGAGGGAAATATTCACACACCCATGTTGAGGCATGCTCAATCCCTGTATAAACCATCCAAATAGAAATTAAACTATGAATCAATAATGGTTTTCTTTTTCACTAACTAACATCTATAGCAATGAATGCAAATTGAAATTTAGTAATTTTCCTCATACCTCCCCTGTCAGATCCATTGAGGAATCTATAGCAGATGTAACACTGATCTCCATTGCCCTCGTCACATTCAGTGGTGTTTCTGCAACTTGCAACATCTAAAAATAAAACAACAAATTATTCAATCACAAAAACTACAATAGCAATCCACATCATGACTTATAATGTATGAGATAATGAACAAAATTTTGAGTACTTATTAGACTATATATTTCTGACTATCATGCTTACTATTTGCCCTATCCATATCTTGTTTGAAAGCACGTATTTTTAGGCTTTTACCCATAGTGAAAAGCCGATGAACCATTTGATAAAATTCTTTCATAGACATGTATGATAAATGTGATGTCATAGAGAAGGCAGTGAACTATTTGAAAAAATGCCTCAAAGAAATGGGGTCTCGTGGTGATGGAATGCCATTACAAACAAATGCACGTCATGGCATTCCATCACCATAAGACTCCATTTCTTTCAATTATTTTTTCAGACAGTTCATTGTCTATGGTATTATTGCTTACTATTATGCTTTGATAGAAATTTTTCCAAGCATCCATAGTTTGTTGGAAAGCACCTATTTTAGGCTTTTAGCTATAGCAGCAAGGAAGTGAGTAGTTTGATAAAATGCTTTGGTACACATGTATGGAAAATGTGGTATCATAAAGGTAGTGAGTTGTTTGAAGAAATGCCTGAAAGAAATGTGGTCTCATGGTGATGGAATGGCATTCCACCACCATGAGATCGCATTTCTTTGAGACATTTTTTCAAACTACTAACAACCATGTCTATGCTATTGCTTAATATTATGCTTTGATAGATTTTTTCCAAGCATCCATAGTTTGTTGGAAAGCACCTTTTTTAAGCTTTTAGCCATATTAGTGAGGAAATGAATTGTTTGATAAAAGGCTTTGGTAGACATGTATGGAAAATGTGGTAGCATAGAAAAGGCGGTGAGATGTTTGAAAAAGTGTGTCAAAGAAATTGGGGGACATCACCATGAGACCGCATTTCATTGAGACATTTTTTTAAATAAATCATTGCCTTTTCTATGCTATTGCTTACTATTATTCGTTCATATATTCCTTCCAAGCATCCATAGCATAGACAAGGAAGTGAACTATTTGAAAAGATGTCAAACAGTAAACAGTGGTCTCATGGAATGCCATGACAAGCAAATGCAATTGGAAGCTGCTCCTAGACTTATTACTTATGCTATGTGAAGTAATTGCATCACTACTTATGTTGACTTTCTAAACAACTATATTGTAGTTGAAATTTGTCATCTATCAACATATAGTTATTAGTTATGGAATGTGAAGTAATGCTTTGAGTTTGAATGATGTGCAATGCAACATAATCAATGATATGAATATAAACTACACAAATCTATTAAATACAATTCATTAGTTAAACTCTTTATTCTATTACCTGCATGTAGGTTTGAGTAAATCCATTGGCACTGGGAGGTGTTCCCTCAAAACCTCCAATATTAGCATGTTCAACATCCAAAATCACATATTAAAATACCATTCATAAAACAATGCTATTAACATGTAATAAATTTATAATTGTTTACTAGTTACATACCCCACTGATAGGTGTACTACAAAAATAATCAAGTGGAGGGTCGGTGTATCTAGTCTCAACACTATGACCCTGTAATTTTATTAAAATCATAAAACTAAATTAGTTAATCTTGCATTTCAAAATCAAAATTTAATAAATTAAATTCAATGAACATGCTAACTTTTACCTGAGTATCAATGACATACACCTCATGCAAAATGTCGGTTGCCCTCTCCATCTCCATAGCTGCAGACGGATCCTGCATAGCAACCTCTTGAGTGTCAGTGGAGTCATATTAAATTCGCCCTGCAAGATTGACACACATGGGTTTGAAGGCCACGACTTGAAGACTCCCCTAGATGGCACTGTAGAATAGGGCTAGTATGCTAGATGATACTTTGGGTCAAAGTGCTAATCACTTGCAATGTCTCTACGTTGGTACTCTTCTTCATGATGGAAGGCATAACAACGTGCTCATGAGGCGGCCTAGCGAGAGCTCATCTCCCTTGCTGTGTAGGATCTGGCTGTGCACCAGGTCTATCTTGAGCCGACCCCCCACCTCTCCCATGGAAGTCCCTCATATCAAAATAATTTGGGATTTTGTTCAATATGAACTCATTGTATAGTTTCCTAAGGAAATACTGGGAGTCTTCACAATTGTTGCACGGTGGGTAATCAAAAAAAAGTACCACCTATCATAAAAATAGTTCCTAATATGTTGGTGGTGGCACCAATGAATAGGAAACCTCTTCGCATTGAGGGTAAGATTTTGATTTGTTTGTGGTTCAATGAATAATGAGCACAAATCACCTTTTGTAATTTTTAAATCCTTTACATCTTTATATGATAGTTTATCCGTGTAATAGGCCCTAACCACCTGTCTCCTATCTTTCCATCCAGTTATTTGATTGCTAATTGAATCTACATTTTTTAACATATCTTTCAATGAACTTGCTAGGGTCATTCTTTCCGTGGTTGAACCATTTGAATCACTAAACCTACTGATTAAATCCTCAATTTGCTTTTTTTTGTTCTCAATTTCACTCATTAAATTTTGTTGAGTGCTAGGAGTGTGTTGAGTGAATGGTGGAGGAGGTTGTTGTTGAGGTTGATTTTATTGTTGAGGATTTTGTTCTTGAGGATTTGGTTGCTCTTCTTGTTGAGGACTTTGAGGGTTTGCAGGTTCATTTGAATCTCCTACAAATTCAAAAAAATAAATATCAAATACAACCTAAAACTAACAAATTCAAAACAAAAAGCAAACAATCCTTACCTCTCACACCTCCTCCTCGTCGTGGTGCCATCCTTGCAATGAAATAGCAATTGTTGATGAATATTTTTGTTGAATACCTCCACTCCTAGAACGCGAGTGCAAAAAATGGGGGTTTTGGCCGCAAGCACAACAAAAAACACAATCAAAATGCAAGAATGAATGTGTTTCACTTTTTTTTTTGCTTTTAACATGTCATAACATGAGCATGTTATACACACTCACGTTATGGCTCGTTGTGCCCAAGCCTCAGGCTCGACACACCAAGCCATGACATGAGCATGTTATAACGCGCTCACGTGATAACTTTTCAAAACTTTTTTTAAAAGTGGCCACAAATTTGTTACCCACCTCCATGCACCTGCCCCTATAGCAAATGTAACCAAAGACATGTTGGTTGGAAAGATTACTGATTTTGAGTTTAGTGAATTTGGTGATGCCCTTCCTAAGGTTGAATCTACATTTAAGGCTACTACTTTTGGAAGAGATAGAAAGAGATATGATCCAGGTGAGAGTTCATTTAGAAAGACATTCAAGTATGAAGATGAAATCAGAAAAATTGAAGAAGAAAGAGAGCAGGAAGAAGTGGAAGCACTTATTGTCAAAAGAGTATCGAGAGGAAAAGGTAAGGATGAAGGAAAATTGCCTCTTAAGTGTTTTTCTTGCAATTAGATAGGTCATTTTGCATCAAGGTGTCCAGAAAGAGCTCCTAAACCAAGATATAACAAGCCTAGATTTCAAAAGAAGTGTTACTATGCTACTGATGAAGGTGTGACAGATGATGAATCTAATAAAGGAAATAGAAGTGATGATGAATGGGTATTTATTGCTATCAAGGAAAACAATCCTGTATCTACTGAATCTGCTAGTTGTACAAATGTGGAGAAAGCCCTAGTTGCTCAAGTTGAAGATAAATATGAATGGGTGATTGAAAATGGATGTTCACATCATATGACAAGAGATAAAAGTAAGTTTGTAATCTTGGAAAAGTATGATGGTGGTGTTGTGAGATTTGGTGATAATACAACTGGTGTGATCTGTGGAAGAAGATGCATTTCTCTTGATGGTAAGCATAATACTGATGATGTCTTGTATGTGGAAGGCTTGAAGCATAATATTTTAAGTGTTGGTTAGATGGTTGATAAGGGATACAATCTTCAGTTCAAGGATGTAAAGTGTAGAATACTGAGTTTCAGAAATGTAATTGCATCAAGTACAAAAACAAAAGGTAATATCTTTCACTTGAGTGTTGCTAATAAAAGTTGTTTGATTGCTCAAATTGATGAAATCTGGTTATGGAATAGGAGAATGTGTTATGTTAACTTTGATAATATTGTCAAGATAAGTTCTACTAAGGTTGTGAGAGATCTACCTAAGTTGGTGAAACCTACTAATGCCATATGCAAGGAATGTCAGTTAGGAAAGAAAACTAGAATTTCATTTCGAAGAAAACAACATTGCTCAAATGAATTATTGGAGCTTGTGCATACTAATCTGTGTGGTCCCTCTAAGGTCAGAAGTTTACAAGGTTATAGGTATTTCATGTTACTCATTGATGATTACTCTAGAATGGTATGGGTTACTTTCTTAAGGGAGAAATCTAAAGCACTGGAGAAGTTCAAGATCTTTAAGGCTATGGTTGAGACAGAAAAAGGTTTGAAGATTAAATGTTCAAGATCAGATAGAGGTGGTGAATTCACTTCCGGTGAATTTAATTCTTTTTGTGAAGAGCATGGAATAAAGAGACAATTATTTGCATCGTAGACCCCTCAACAAAATGGAGTTGTGGAAAGGAAGAATAGAACAATTAAAGATGTTGCTAGAACTATGATGCTAGAAGGAAATGTCCCTCATATCTATTTGAGAGAAGCTATGAGTACTGTTGTGTACACACTCAATCGAGTACAAATCAAAGGTGATACTGGCAAGACCCCTTTTGAGATATCGACTGGTCAAAAGCATACTGTTAAAACCGTATTAGATATTTGGAAGCAAATGTTATATCAAGAGATATGAAGACATAGGAAAGTTTGATGCTAGGAGTGATGAAGTTATCTTTCTGGGTTATTCTACTAATGGCAAGGCCTACTAGTGTTACAATAAAAGATTGAGGAAAATGGTTGAAAGTGAAAATTTCAAGGTTGATGAAGACTTAGGTACACCATCCAAAACCTGTGGATATGATTCTAATAATCAAGATGAGAGTACAAACAAAGGAAAGCAACTAAAAACAACAAATCAAGTTCAAATCAATCCAATGAATCAAGAAAATGAAGAAGAAGGAGAAACTAGTGGAAGCGTAGAAGAGAGAACACAAGAGCCTGAAGTTGAAGAACATCCTAAGAAGACTCTGAGGTATGTAATATTGAATCATTTAGAAGATAAAATTATAGGTGATAAGAACAAAGGTGTCCAAACTAGGAGAAAGATTGCAGAAGAATATTGCTTGATTTCAAAAACTGAACCTACTAGTGTGAATGAAACATGTAAAGATGAACATTGGGTTGAAGCAATGAAAGAGGAGTTAAAATAGATTGAGTAGAATGATACATGGATTCTTGTTCCCAGACCTAAGGATAAGAATGCCATTGGAACTAAATGGGTCTTTAGAAACAAACTAAATTAGCAAGGTGAAGTGGTTAGAAACTAAGCAAGACTGGTATACAAAGGATATCCATAGATGAAAGGAATTGATTTTGAAGATACCTTTGCCCTTGTTGCTAGGATTGAAGCTGTAAGATTATTTCTTCCCTATGTTGCTCACAAGAACTACAAATTTTATCAAATGGACGTCAAGTTAGCTTTTCTGAATGGCGAATTGGAAGAAGTGTATGTTGAGCAACCTGATGGATTCTAGTTAACTGATAAGGGAGATATGGTGTGTAGGTTGAATAAAGCATTGTATGGACTCAAGCAAGCCCCTAGAGCATGGTATGCCAGATTGGACAAGTATTTGCTGAAGCTTGGATTTAACAAAGGTACTACTGATAGTAATCTGTATTTCAAGAATGGTAGTAAAGATTTGATTGTTGAAGTCTTTGTTGATGATATCATTTTTGGAGGAGATGATGGTTTGTGCATGAAGTTTGCTAATGAGATGCAGAATGAATTTGAGTTGTCAATGATTGGTGAGATGAAATACTTTTTGGGATTGCAAATTACTTAGTTAAATAAAAGAATTTTTATATCTCAGTCCAAGTATGCGGAGGAATTGTTGAAGAAGTTCAGTATGAAAGATTCAAAGCTAGTCGGTACACCTATGGTGACTGGATGCAAGTTGACAACAGAAGATGATTCTTCAAAAGAAAATTAGACAAGATACAGATCAATGATTGGTGGATTGTTGTATTTAACTCAAACTAGGCTTGATATCATGAATGTTGTATGTATTGTTGCAAGATTTCAAGCTGATCCGAAGGAATCTCATGTGACTATTGTGAAGAGAATTTTCAGATACTTGAAGGGAATAGTTGACTTTGGCCTATGGTATCCTAAAGATGATGATCTTACTTTGAGTGCATTTACTGATGTTGATTGGGCATGAGATGTGAATGATACAAAAAGTACTAGTGGTGGAGCATTTTTCTTGGGTAAGAAGTTGATTTCTTCGTTAAGTAAGAAGCAGAATGCCATTTCCTTATCTACTGTGGATGTTGAATACATTGTTACTACTAACAATTGTACTCAAGTCCTATGGATGAAACAGATGTTGAAGGACATCGGAGTTGTGTATAATGAGCCTATTGCTATATTCTGTGATAATTCAAGTGCTATTAACATTTCTAAGAATCTAGTGTTGCATTCAAAGACAAAGCATATATCTATTAAGTTTCACTTTTTGAGAGAAAAGGTGAGTGGAAAGGAAGTTAGATTGGAGTATGTGCCTACTAAGGTGCAGATTGTAGACATCTTTACCAAGCCGTTGCTTAAGGATACTTTTGAGTATCTTAGAGGGAAGTTAGGGGTGATTACCCCTCCTAATTAGAACTAAGGATGCATTGCATTGCATCAGTCTAAGCATTTCATAGTCATATCTTAATTTAGATTGATGTTGTGGTGGCTACTACTCAGGGGGAGTAGTCAAATGTTCAGATGCTTAGATATGTGGTTCAAAGTTTGTGTGGAGCTTAGAGATATTTTTCATTGATGTCAAAGGGGGAGAAGAGTCATGTGAAAAACTGGTGATTATCTAGGGAGAAGAGCCTTGTGGGGAGAAGATCATGTGAAAGAGTTGAGGAGAAAATGAGTCAGAATCTAAGGGGGAGTAAGTGTCAAGAGTTAGCTACACTGATGGTGTTTTCCACATCATGTGTTGCCATTAATGCCAAAGGGGGATATTGTTGGATATTGTGGTTGTGTTGCTGATATGTGGTTGTCATTGATGTCAACACTATTAGCATTAATTCATTTGAAGTTGTATATGTCGAGGATATTGACAAAATTGTAATGAAATGGGTTGCAGGTTGTCAGTGGTGAAGTGAAGTTCAGTAGTCGATAAGTTCTATACGTTGATGATTAGAGGTTGTGGACTAAAGATTTTTTTGTTGTGTGTATCTAGTTTATCCATGTCAAGTTTCAAAGATCCACGTGAAGATTTTATCAAGTTATGAAGATTTACATTCTAACAGTTTTTCTATTGCTTCAGTTGGTGTTCTTGATTGAAGATGATGCTATTTTAGTTAGTTTAGTTGTTGCAGATGCTTCTCTGATGATTTGTGATGTTTGTGGATGCTTCTAGATTGTGCTCTATCTTTGTTGCATGTCCACATTGATTATTGTGCTCGTGGTTGGCGATTTTCTCTTGCATGTTCATGTTTTTCTTATTCTTGGCCGACATGGTGGTTGTAGCGTGTTGTCGATCTTTGAGGAGAAATTAATTGAAGTGTTTTCAAGTTGGAGATATTGATTCGGGTCTTCACTAAGTTGTGGCCAACCTTGGTTGATTCACATTAATAATCTTTAATGTTTTGGGCTGACAATTTATATATATATATATATATATTTTTTGTTAAAGCCGACTTGAAGGGATGAAATTTCATGTTGTGGATATATAAGAGTGATTGTTTATTCGAATTGAAGTGTGCGAGTGTATGCCAAAGTGTGCTTCTATGTATGTGTGTGTGAATATTGATCTAAATCATTCGAAGGCAGAGCAAAGTGTGAAGAAGAGTGAAGAAGTGTTCTTGTGCTTAATCAAAATTGTGATCAGGCATTAGCAAATGCTATTTTAATAGTTCAAATCCTTGTGGATGTAATTTGATTCTTTTTGTAAGATAGTGTGTCTTCCTTTCAGCAGTTAGCCCTATTGTAATTGAGCAATGAGCTCTAGGCAGTGTGCTTGAATGCAAGTGCATTCCCCATTCATATTTCCTTATACTTTTAACATGGTATAATCTTGTGGATTGACCTCCACCATGGTTTTTTTCCCTAATAGGGTTTCCATGTAAAAAATCTTGGTGTTATGTTTGTTTCTGATGTGTTGTTGATTTATGCTTTCATGGTTAATAATCAGATCTGAGAATAAGGTTAATAAGTTGAATAAGTTTTAAATATCTGGGATAATTAATTCACCCCCCCTCTCAGTTGTCTGCATTGTGTTGCCAACACTACACAAGATAGGGAGGGGGATCATTATTCCTAGGACCATGTACTAAGACCCTTAGGAAAGCTAGACATTAATTATGTGATGATCCCTTCCATTGTGAAGGAGAGTGTTGAGATGGATCTAATTTATAGTCAATTGGTTCTTTGACACAAACCTTAATATAACATAGCAATCCATTTTCATAGGGTATTGAGGATGATACTTTCAAGCGTTGATTTTCGCCTCACCTTTCCCATAACTATGGATTTATCTATGACTATGAGTCAGAGGATGCTAAGGGAGCACACACACACACACACTATAGATGATGCTCTAGAGTTTTAGGAGTATGGTAGACAAGGCCAAGATAACGATACATTTGTGTTAGATAATATCATTTTGATGGATGAGTTGCTCAATAGCACCTTCGACATTGATTGACAAATAATTTGGACAATAAGTTTCTAAAATTATTATATTTTATTTTGAAAGCTAAGATTAACTATATTAATCTATTACAAATTAAAATAAATGTAATTATATGTAATGAAATTTTAGGGTCAAAGTATTCATCCTACATTTTTCAACCCTTCATCTCTTAATTATGTAACCATGTCAATTCCATAGATATGTAACTTGTAACAAAATATTAAATATATCACATGTAAATTATTTGTTCATATATAATTATTAATCTTAAAATTAGCATTTGATAATGAATAGGTGAATGTTGAACCTTCAACATCAACACCAATAATTAGTGGTAATGGTTGTATGCCAACTTTCATCAAGGTAAGTTTTACTATTTTTAAACATCATGTTTGCAAATAATGTTAGGTATATTTTGATCAAATAGTGTAGTTCTATTTTTATTTGATGCCATCAATTTAGATCCCTCTTGATATTCATGGCACAATGAAGGTGATCATTATTGCAATAGTTTTGTCTTTGATGCCTTTGATAAAGGTATGAGCCAATAATGTAGATTTTATTTTTTATTTCTTATTTTAAATCCCACATCATTTAGTGTAAATTTTAATGATATTAATCTTTGGTCTAATTTATTTCTTCATTTTTTTCATAATTGGTTATAAATCTAATTCGTATAACTACCCCTCAAATAGATGAAGAGAAATAAAGAATGATTGAGGTGGATTATCAAAGTTTGTAGTAAGTGACTATTCACTTATGGTATTGCATATTTCCTTTTTTCTACATTAATATGCATATTGTTTGATTTTATTGGTAGGTGGACATCTGAAATTATTTAGAGAGGAGGTACAATTAGTGGATTTGAAAGTAACAACTATCAGTTGTACCTCCATCTTCTCGATAGACAAAGTCGTCAACTTTTCCATCTCAGTCCATAAGACTAACATACTACATATGATATTTTGTTGTATGCCTAAATGGCTTTGTTGTACATACATATTTGTGCAGAATCTAGAGGGTAAGTTACTTTCCATGGTTTTAGTGAGGTTTTTTTAGGAAATTTGTACACAGCCATCTCATTTTTTTACTGTATTTTATTTCATTCTAAACTAATTTTGATGTTATTTGTTAATTGAAGGCATTGGTTCTGGGCTATCTATGGTTGCTTTTCATATATGATATTATTGTAATACCTAGTTTTACATCCCTATTTATTTCTTCATGAAGAGATATCTTGAATCTTTGGAAACCTAGGAAACCTAAATATGAATTTAATATCGTAATTTAGGGCTTTTTCATTTGGACTGTTAGAGAGTTATGAAGTCATTGTACATAATTTTTTGTTTTGACCGTATAAGTTTATTTCTTCAAAATAAAAAAATATGCACAATAATATTATGGACTGTGAAGATCATATGTCTATAGTTATGAAGTTATTAATCTATCTTGTTATTTTTTTCATGCTTTAGTGAAATTCATAAGTACCTGAAGAGCATTGAGCTTTTGATAAAAAAAATTGTCTTTCCATACGCTGGTTCAAGAGATTGCATAAGATTTCAAGGTATGAACAAGCAATATGCTAGATTTGTGCTTTGTTGGTTTGGGATTCTTTGTGAAACATGTAATGCATTTTAATGAATTTATATGGTTTTAAAGCTTTGGCAACTTTTAGTAGTTGCCTATGAGCTAAATTTTATTTCTATACAGTAAAAATATTTTTTTACAACTTAATGGTAGTGTCTACACAATATTTAGATTTTGTTGCGATTATGGTTTTCAAAATGGGGAATGAACTAATGTATCTTTATATTTGAATGTTGAATTTAAATTTTTAATATATATACCTTTCTAGAGGTTGATTGAAGAAATTGCACAAGATTTCAAGGTATAAACAAGCAATATGCCAGATTTTTGCTTTTTTGATTTGGGATTCTTTGATGACACATGTGATGTATTTTAAGGAATTTATATGGTTTTAAAGCTTTAGAAACTTTTAGTGGTTTCTTGTGCACTGAATTTTATTTTTTACAATAATTTTATTTTTTGCAAACTTAATGGTAGTAGTGTCTATGCAAGATTTCTTTTGTTGCTATTAGGGTTTTTAGAATGGGGCATGAACTGATGTGTCTTTAGATTGATTGATGAATTTACTATATATATTTAGTGATTTTGTCTTCGTGGATGATTTTTTTAGTTTCAATTCCTCCTTTAGAATTCACTAGTGAGTTGGATGGGGTATGAAGTAATAATGCATCTTTAGATTGAATGATGATTTTTTGTTTTTTAATATATATGCATATATATATAATTTTCAATTTTAGTTCCTCCTTTAGAACTCACCAAGTCAGTTTAATGTGGTATTTCACTCGATATCAATATTGCAGGATATTGTAGGTTGTCTTGTAGGATTTAAGTTGTGGCCAAGCATACACACCTTTTGGTATGGGTATCACAATGTTGAACTTCTTATTTGAGGCATTGCTACATTGCGTTAAAATATAATGTATTTTATGACCATTTTCTCTAGTTTTATCTTGAGCAATGTAAAAGGCTAGTTTGTCTTTACTTTAGCAGGAAAAGCTTGTTGAGGTGCAACTCTAAGGAATTCAATGTTAGGAATTGAAAGAAGGTTACTACCAATTAAATGCAAATTATAGAAAATTAAATAGAGGAATAAAATACATAGAAATAATAACAATGAGAGACAACAAGAGATTTTTAACACAAATCACCCAAAATCGAGCTACGTCCACCAACAGAGTCCAAATTTATTATTTACTTCCAACAAATGTAATTTACAAAGACTTGCAATAATCAAATTAACCACGATTTCCACTGCTATTCCCACACATACACACATTGTGCTACATGCACACATTGCTTGTATTTTCACATCTTGTCACGATTCGTGACCCGCAACTTCACATTTCCATTCACATGCCCTTGCAACATCAAAACTAAAATCCATGTGACTATTTGACTTCCTCCCACGTGCTACTACTTGCATTCCAACTCGTGACCATTGAAATTCCACATACAAATAAAAAATTTCATATTTTGGGGCAAATTTTTAACTTTTTTTCAACTATTCTTTAATTGTATTTCAAATACAAACTCACAACAATGTCTCTATTAAAATAATGGCCAATTTTTGCTTTGGGGGCGATACCCCTAACAACCCCTACCGGGGGCGTTTCCCATGTACCCCCATTGTGGGTTCTGCCCCTAGGCCCCCACGAGGGGATAATACCCTCAAACCCCACAAGAGGGGCTCCGCCCCCTTGTATTCCCCCGTTGATTGATTTGGGGGGAAAATATCGACACAAGGGGGGAAAATTTAACCTTCGATTTTGATTAGGCTCCACATAACAACATTCAACTTATTGGAAACCACTTACTCACCAATTGGTCAGGTGTTGTGGATTCCAATGTCTTCAATCTACTTCAAACATCCTACCGGTTTGTTTGGTTGGGATATTCCACTTCCTACCATGTTGTTCATCCATTTGTACTAAGGGATGTTTTTATGGATGTGTTTAGTTAATTGACATTGGTTGTCATGATGAAATTTTGTTCTGCCACGCTGTTGGGATTGTCTATTCATTACTTGATAGGCTATATTATGGATGGGGTTTTGGTTGTCATCCTATCTCACAATGAAAACAACTCCTCACTAAACAATTTTTTTGAGGTTGTTTGGTGTTACGTGGTGGTTGTCTTCGACCAATTAAACATTCCTTACCTCACACCTGAAAATAAATATCGCCTCACATTTAATATTTAGATTTCAAAATTTCAAATCAACTTTTTGCATGCGTGAAATCTTGTCTAGCCCTAAAACCCTAATATTTTTAGATCCACTTTATATTTACTATGAATAGATTGAAGCAACAACTATAGGGAGCTTGGTTTTGGTTCGTCTTGTTCTAATATTTTTTTGTTGTGGTAGGGCTTCATAAATTTTTCTTGCAAAATCTACCCATTTTTATCTCATTGACATTGCTCATAGCATTAGACAATTTGTGTAGAATCTTAAGGTAAGGAACTTTCCATGGTCTCAATGATTTTTGTTTTTTGGAATCTGTATGTAGCCATTTTATTTTTTTGTTGCATTTATTTTATTCTATGACTAAGAGTAGTACACATAGATGGTAGAATTGTGAATTAAATCATGTTTCCTAATTCTACATTCTAAATATTATACCATGTGGACATCTATTGATTAAATTCATTAAATCAACATTCAACTTACATTGGAAATTAGAGGCATAATATAGAAAGGATTGCATAACGAGTGACCTGGGATCCAAGGATTACAACCTTCACATCCACTTGTACAGTTTGAGGTGACTTCTCAAGTTAAATCTTTGAGTCAACCATTTTCCTTCAGGCACAAAAAGTTGTGCCCCACCTTTATTAGCAAATGTGTGAATGTAGAAGATGACAATTTGAAGGCATGAGTATTAACAATAACTCTATCTCCCACCGCACCAAACTTAGTAATAGTCACACTATGAGGCCTTAATGTTATTGCTCTAGACTCTCTTTGATTTCCCCTTGTTGTTGCTGCTACAAGTGAGTATCAAAGGAATTACATCCCTTGAAAGCTTCATGTCTTCCATGGGAAATCCCAACCTAGCTTTAGCAATGCAAATGTGAACTAGTAACAAAAGTTGAAACATTAGGATGGTATGACAAATGCTTTGTTAGTTCCCTACCCAAAACAATAGATTATGGTTAGGATTAAGCTCAATTAAGTTTAGTTCAATTAAGGTTAGGCTCAATTTTCAATTAGGGTTAGGGTGCAATTAAGGTTATGACTAGGGTTCAGTTAGGTTTAGGATTCAATTATGGTTAGGGTTTTATTACTTGGTTAGATTTAGAGTTCAATTAGGGATAGTGTTCACTTAGGATCACTTACTGTTAGTGTTAGAATTTAATTAGTGTTCCCATGATAAACTTTGGTTACCTTTGGCTCCTACAAATGATAGTATTACTTCAAACTAGCCATTACATGATTTGGATTAGGGGAATTTTATTTCATTAAGATGGAGTGTAGATAAAAATGGTCAGCTTTGCTGCACTCTTGTACTTTATTGATAGATTGCTCTTGTTATATGCAACCTACTATTTTTGTGAGTTTCATCAAGTGGAAGGTATTGAGGAATTTTTGTCGAGTATGATAGACAAAGCTAAAAAGGTGAAGGCAACATAGATTAATCTTGACATTGAACTCATTTTGGTAATTGAGAAGCTTAAGTGAATTCAATAAGAGCTTGAGAAAGTATGAAAAATGTATTTATGGGGGTTTTATTTTTTATTTGGGAATCTCCTTTTGATTATTTGGTAAAATTTACTTACAAAGTGAAGTAATTTTCATTTATATGGCACAATTGTTTAGTAAATTTCCACAACTTTATCAATCGAGCATATCCAATTCTACATACAATTCAAGTAAGGTTTATGCTATTATGATCTATGGTTATTTTAAATTGAATAGTTTTATGAGGAAGTAAGTGGCTAAGAGTTGGAGGTGGAGCAAAAGTATAATACAAAGATGCATGTTTTTCATTGTGCATCGCTAATCTCTTATTCAATTTAATACAATATAAAATACATGTATTATTTTTTAAATTTTTGCTTTTCACAAGTCAATAAAAACTAGTCATGAATTCTTCTTCCTATATGCCTCTATTTCGTAAAATCGTGACATTAGATTTCTTCCTTGAAATGTAACATATTTTAAGCACGTTCATGATACCTACTTCCAATTTTGATAGATTTGCAAGATTCCTTTCATCACATAGTGATGACTAAAATGAATCTATATAGTCCCTATTTGGTTCTTTATCAATCTTCAACCACATGCATGCTTTACAATGCTTTCTTATTTTTCCTTTCATTGATTAGCAATTGATTATCAAATGACTTCAAGTCATGGCATGAATTTCTCAATTTATGTGGTAAAGAGGTGGCAGCAAACTCTTGCTTGGATTTTGTGCCAAGCATGGTAAGAAATGATCCTTGTATGTTCCACCATTGCCTTCTTGGGCTTGCAATTTCAATTTTCTCATTCAATGGTTAGGTTACAAGTTCCATTCTCATCAAGGTCTTTCATGTTGCTCTTACCTACTAAGAAATTTCAATGTGGACATGTACCTCCTCTCTCGTCAAATTTTGTGTTCACTTACCATTAGTTGCTCACTTCTTTATTTCATTTTAGAAGCAACCCTCCTTAGAGTTTGTTTGCACCTTTTTTTAATTATTTTCTCTTATGTTATAAAATTTCACCATATTATCATTGTAAAGATTTGATTTCTACAATTGTTTTATGATAAATTAGGCACACACCAATTTAGTGGTATAAATATAATTTCATTCCAACTGAAAAAATTGAGTAGTAGAATGTATTGTGCTCAAAGAAGTTATTTTCAACATGTGAATTAAGTCCAAACTCATCTTTGTTTGTTTTGTAGGGCAATTACCGCCATAGCTCAAAGAAGCCATATAATGTATTGTGCTCAAAGAAGCTGTTTCTCTCATGTTATAAAATTTCACCATATTATCATTGTAAAGATTTTATTTCTATAATTGTTTTATGATAAGTTAGGCACACACCAATTTAGTGGTATAAATATAATTTCATTCCAACAGAAAAAATTGAGTAGTAGAATGTATTGTGCTCAAAGAAGTTATTTTCAACATGTGAATTAAGTCCAAGCTCATCTTTGTTTGTTTTGTAGGGCAATTACCACCATAGCTTAAAGAAGCCATTTAATGTATTGTGCTCAAAGAAGCTGTTTCCATCATGTGAATAGAGCTCAAGCTCATCTTTGTTAATTTCTTCCTCTAATTCCTCTACCATACTACAATGAACTTGTGTCTCTTATCATGAAATAAAAATTGAGATGAAGAGTCGATTTATGTCTTTAGCTTCAATTAAATGCTATGTAGCACTTGATAAACATTTTCCACTTTCTTGAAAAACAACCACCCCTACAAGTGAACCCAAGGAAAACCCAAACCTCTAACCATAAAAGTAAAAGAACAATTACTTATTAATGATTTAATTTTAAATGATAGATGACAGTTATGCTCCACTGAGCAACTCTGTCAAATAGTTATTCAAATATAACTCTTTAGTTTTTAGACATTATCTTAGATTAGCATGCCAATAAACATTTTTTTAAGATACTTTTATAAAATTCTTGGTTTCTCTGTTGACTCAATGCTACTTTCAAATTTATAATATATTTTATATAAATTAAAATCGACACAACCATTGCACCTCCATTACAATCTTGGTGTAAAATGGCTAAGTTGTTAACTAAAACAAACAAACCATTAAAAGCATGAATCAAAATTCATAGAGAGAAATGATAGCTTGAAGACAAATCATTAGTCTTAAGTCAAGATTGTATTTTAAAATTGTATACACAAAAAATACCCTTCTATACATGAGATATTGCAAATTAAATTAATGTATCTTCTATGCATATATAAAATTGTAATCTCTAACATATTAGCTTATATATAATTTTCTATCCGCGTAAACTTTGCACCTCCTCATGGTGCAAGTGTTAGTAATTAATATATTTTATAATAATTAGATAATAGGTTTAATTTTATTTTGTATTTTGATATTTTATTAATATATTATTAATATTATTTTTTTTCTTTATAAAAATATATCTTTAAAAAGTCTTTATGTTTTTACTAATACATTTAATATAAAAAATGGAAATATCAAAAAATTGATGATTTTAATAATAAAATTATTTTAATGATAATTCATAATTTTTTTTTAAATCATTTCTTAAAGGTTTTATAATAATGCTAAATAATATTATTTTGAAATATTAAGTATACAATTATAAAATCAATATAATTTATATTTATAATATTATTATTATTAATACACAAATTAAAAATTGAAACAAACATGTTATTATTATTATTATATTTATTTGATTTTAAAACTATTTATTGATATGTTTTTGAGAATTATATAAGTTAAATTATTAAAAACTATTAAAAAAATGATTATCATTGCATGTTTATGTTTTGACCTTTTCTAATGCATTAAATAATTACGAAAATATCTTATTTATATATTTTATGTTTTAGCTTTTTATAATACATTGAATAATTATGAAAATATTCTATTTATATATTAAAATTTTGAAAATATATCTAAATTGTATCAAATATGTATCTTCCATTAAGGTAGAATATAAGCATGCTTTTCCATTAAGTTAGAATATAGACATACTACTCCATAATATACACATGCTACTCCTAAAATATAAACATGAAATTTATTCATTGCTAAGGTATTATGTATATGACTTATATACCTCTACTCATACTATAAAATATACTAACCACTAGATGCAACTTGTTTTAAATAGAATGTGGTGCCTAAAGAAATTAAATATTTATATTAGGTAGTTAAACTCAAATGTTTATTTGAAAAACTAATTAAAAAAAAGAAAAAAAAAGTCTAACCACTAGATAACACTTATTTTAAATAGAATGTCGTGCCTAAAGAAATTAAATGTTTATATTAATTAAACTCAAATGCTCATTTGAAAAACTTATTAAAAAAAATAAAAAATCATGTATAAGACAACAGCTGTCCCCACCACAACCAAACTTAAACGTCCAACATTCTTAAAAAAAAATATATATATATTTTTTGTTGTTAAATTGAAAACAAAATCTCACCATACGTGCGAAAAACTAATCTAAAAGAATCCAATTCCAATCTTTACATTATACAACATTATCTAATTTTTTCAAGATTTGGCAAATTCGCCATTAAAATGCCAAATACCAATCCGAGCATAATTTTTTCCTCATCTCCTGCCATTAGTGCAGACACTCACGTGCGCGAATGAGGCGAAAAACGCACGAAATGAGGGGAACAGTTTCCCGACTCTTCCTTCTGCTAAATATCCATGGTAGACAATTCAAGAAAAAAAAAAAAAAAATCTCTATGAACTCGCGCTTAAACCCTGGTTAAGGGTATGGCTATTACTTTTAGCGGAGGTTGTAGAGTTATCCATCTGCCTTTTGTGGGGCTCATGCAGAGGTGAAGCTTAAAAGCTCTAAATTCGGATAAGTATGGAATTTTCTTTTAATGTTAATGTAATCTCCACCGGCAATGATGAATGAACTCCGATTACACTAGGTGAGTTGTTTTGTCTCTTCGATATTTTAATTTTTAAGCTTTTTTCCCCTGGCTTGTAGGAATTGTTTTCTCGTTCATGGGCGGTCCACTTAGGGAAATTGTAGCAAATTGTTATTTTAGAGTGAGGGCGATTGTAATGTGTAATTTGAAACAGTAGAAGTGAAGAAACTTAAAAACCATTTATGCATTTTACATAGCTCAAATTTCAAGTGGATGTGAAGTATTTATTTTTGTTACTTTCCTGTGTATACACGTCTATATGGAATGATATGATTCTGATTGCATCTACAGATCGGACTGTCTCGTCTATCAGAACATAAAAGCTACGATTATCTCAATCGCCGAGAGGGGCTAAATTTTAGGATAATGTTGCTTCCGAATAAAGGTTGGTTCTCCTTATTGGAAATTTTCCTAGATGCTTTGTGCTTGCCTTTTCTAAAAGTTCTAACATGTGCTCTATCCAAATATTGTAAATTATTCTTCCTCTTCTAATCGCCAATGAGACTCTCCAGTGTTAGTGATGTTAAACCCAAGATAAGTCAAAATGAATCAACTTTCTACTCTCTCCAAGTTTTATCATAATTCTGAGTACAAGCATGAAATCCGGCCTCATTTGCAGGTTAAAGACCTCATTTTGCAATAACCGAGCCTTTTTGGCCAAGTTTCATAACTCCTAGTACAAGCATGAAATCCACTGTCATTTGCAGGTTAAAGACCTGATTCGGAATAACCGAGTCGTTTTGCTAAGTTTTGGTAAATCTTTTTTAGCGGTTATCTGAGTCAGTTTGGCTTGTCAGTCTTATGTCGAATGTCTTAACTACTATGATTGATACTTCATTTCATTCTTGTATGATTCGACCTCAATAAAGTTTATATTTCTACGTTTTTGTAAAATTTGAACTAAATAAAACCCATGTAGTGGGGAAAATTTAATATAATTTCAGAAAATTTGAAATACAATATTGTCAACTAATTTTTATATAGCCACTATGCTGCTTATGCAGGCATGATGGAGGCATTTAAGTTTTTGCTTCTAATACTGGAAGGCCTTTGCTCAAAATATATCAAACAAAGTAGAGGAAAATTGCTAAGAGGAACTATTCTCATTTGATGTCTGACATTAGTGTTAAGCTGACATTCATTTTAGGCGTTTCTTCTTTTCTTATAAATAGAAGTATTATATTAGGCATAAAAGTGCCTACAAATAAAAGTGCTTACAAGAGACCAAGTAATTTGGCAGGGAGATGGACAATCCAACCACCAAAAGATTGTACATCCCTTAAACTATTTTACCATTTCAAAGGATCATGAAACAAAGCACAAGCCGAATATGACCTCAAAAGACTTACAATAGAGGGAGAAAACTGTTCCTTAACTTGAACCGCATGTTTTTTATTTTGTTCTGGCTCTTCCTCAGGCTTTTTATTACCTTGCCTGGGTTTTCATCTTCCATCAAATATACCCCGTTATTAACCATTATTCCCATTTAGTGATATTCTGCATGCTATTTTTATGTATCTCCAAGTTGTCCAGAATAGGCTCAACAATTTCCTTAACTTTACTGATGTCCTCAACCACTTCCATTCGAAATTGGAGTACTCTGCAGAATGCAGCAATCCCCTTTCATTATGACTCAAATGATCATTGAGAATACTGAGGATAGTGCTCGGAGCTTGTAACACAGGAGCTCTCCAAGTTGAGATTGCATTTTACTGCAAAAAGAACCCTACTCCTGATAGTTATGAGTATGGTACTTGTTCATGATGTTGAGTAGCTCACTTTGATCTGGAAAAAAATGTTTGTCTCCTCCTTCCATTCTTCAACTGGGTGGTTTCATCTTATTCTCTTTCACATCTGGAGTTCAGCCCAAGCTATAGATGGTGATTTACATCCTCAGCAGGGCAGGCAGAAATTGAGTTGGCAGGACTGCCATCATGCCTACTAGATTTTCTTTTGAGATGAAAGTTCTGGAATGCTGGTGAAGGAAAGTTCCACTCTCCATCAACTGGATTATGCCTCAACCTGGCATCATTGTTCCCATTGTCAGGCCTAATTGTATTTTGCTGCAGATCAGATGCTATGAACTCTATGGCTGGTAATGACCTTTCTACCATTGATTGCTTTCAGTGTTTCACATGGATTTTTGTCCTTTGCCGTAGCCACTATCATGTTGAAGATTGCCACTATCATAGTTAGTAACATCCTCCTTTGCTGGCCGGTTTTGTAGTATCCCCATTGGGAATACTGTATGTTTTCTAATTGATTTAACTCCATGGGACACCAATGACCAAACCTTATTTCAAACAGATCTACTGCAACATATAATATACTTAATAGAATATGCAGAAATGAATTATAAACCCTTGCGAAATGAACAATCAACACATCGATTCACAATAACTATATACTCTAATTACAATTACATAAATTCAGTTTTACCAGAACTCTCAAGAACAATAGCAGCAATATTATTATCAGAAAATATAGTGAATTTACAGCAAATGGTTCTACATGAGCCACCTCAGAATTACAATTCCTAGGTGCTAAGGGAGCCGCCTAAAACTCAAACAAACAGGTGCTATAGGAGTTGCCTAAAGAGCAAATCAGTGAAGCTCAAATATGATCCTTATGTGGAATTGCCCGATACTGTTTCAGTGATATTCGTCTACTAACCATTTATGGAAATCAGGGGGTTTCCATCCTCCAATCTCCAGTGATAGATGAACAGGGTGTCTAATCTATTCAAGTGAAATCAATTCATAAAACAAGCATACCACTCTCAATTCCTTGCATTGATTAAACAGGCAACTTTCAAATTCTTTCCTTCCCCTCCAAAATAAATCTGCACAGTCCTTTGTTGATGCCATTATAAAATTATAAACTTTATTATATAGCACTTGCAACCCCCTAACCTGGGTGTCCAATTTAAAATTCTTTACGTTTCCCTATGTTAATTCCCTATGTCCACGGGAAATGGAAAATGGGCTTATGGGATAATCCAAAGCTTATGGGAAAAGGGGACATGATAGTCCTCCCTTATTGAAATTGCTTGCCCTCAAGGAATTCAAATTTGAATTCTTTAGAATGTCGGCTCCTTCCCATGTAGTATCTTCAATTGGCAGGTCCTTTCATCGCACCAAATACTTGATAATCGTTATACCCCTCAACTTTCTTTCCCGAGCATCCATTATATCTTCTAGTATTAGAATGAGTCCTCCATCATCCAAAGGTGGCAAGTCTTAGGAAGGCACAATGTGCTGCGCAAATGCCTTTTTAAGGCAAGAAACATGGAAGATATTGTGAATTCTGTTATTTTCAAGTAGCTCTAGCTCATAGGCAAGAAACATTGAAGATATTGGAAGGTACAACGTGCTGCCCAATTCCTTTTTTGTCATAATATAAACAATTTTAATTTTAATTTGTATTTATTATTTTAATTATTAATATTGTTAATTTTATTATTTTGTGTTTAATTTATATAAATATATTAATAATTAATATAATAGATGTAAATATTAAATAATAAATATTATATTAATATAATTATAACATAATAGACGTGTAGTTAATTGAAATTTTTATATGTTACTAGTAGTATTAGTTCAATAATTAATAATTAATAGTATAAATTATAAATTATAATTATATTAATTTTTAATAATATATTAAATAATAAATAATAAATGTTGATTTTAAGTTATATTAAAAAAGTAAATAATTTAAATATTTAACATTTATTTATTTAAAAAAAAAGGGGTAAACGTTTTTGATCCGGAGCTATGAATTGGTGAGGTCACAAACAGGGGACCTCATCCCCCAATATATATTGTCAACAATTACACCCCAATGGGGTTTGAACCTTGATGGCAAGAATAACAACACAACTACTCAACCATCTCACCATGCCACTATTGGAAAATATTTAACATTTATTGTTTAATAATTGTTTTTTGAATTTTTTGTAGTGAATATAATGACAACCAGTACTATTTCTATTGCTCAACCCACCCTCAAAATTGATTCAAATTCACGTTTAAGGAAACATGTACATATGATATAACAAGTTCAAGGGGGAGGAACATTTGTTTGGATATGCAACTTTTGTAATGTGAGGTATACTAGCTTGTACAGCTGTATGAAAGTCCATTTATGTTCCATTCCCCTTCAAGGAATTAATGCATGTCTAGGAAAGGATGGTAATGGGTTAACACCTCAGAAAATAGCAAAATTTATTAGAGAGCAAGAGGAAGCAGATGCAAAACTTGGGAGGCCCTTTGTGTTAAGGATAATAGACAGCATCAATAAAATGCTCCAGCTTGATAAATTAAATAATAGCTATGTAGCTATTTAATTTATATATATGGCAACGAATTTGTTTAAGAAATAAAGAGACTCATCCAAGGCCGATCTCTATCATCACTGGCGCGATTATCTTGAGGACGACTTATCTTATTGGTCACATTTATTTGTAAAGAAATTTACTTATTGTTTTGGCCGACTTGCTTCATGGAAGAAGGTGCCTCTTCAAATTGTATATATAGAAGATCACTTATCATTTGTAATCATTCAAGTTCGATTTATTTCAGTCAAGTGCGAATTTCCTTAAGAGCAGGTTGCGAATCTATTCAAGGGCAGATTTAGTTATCATAGAAGTGCAGATTATTATTAGGCATTGCATCTGTGTTAGGTGCTAAAGATTGGCCCTGTAATTGGCCTCATTGTAAAGAGATTTGTTGCTGCCATTTATATATATAAGAGTGATCTTTGTTGCTGGGTTTTTCTCCCTCAAGAGGAGGGTTTTCCCATGGTATCTGCTGGTTATTGTCTGATTGTGAATTAATTTTCTGTGCATATAATCTGTTCATTAAAATTTACATGGTATCAGAGCAGGTTTGAGAGGATCGTGAGCAGATTATTGCTAATCAGCATACCCTATTTGTTCACTTAGTTAAGATGGTGAATGGTTTGAAGATCGAGGATAGACTCGAGGGTGCATCTAACTTCACATCATGGAGGTTTAGGATCATGCTTACCTTGCGTGAAAATGACTTTGGTGAGTTCGTAGAGTCCAGCGTTCCTAAACCTGAGGAGGAAGAAGTGAAGTTACAATGGGTGAAGAAAGATATTAAAGCAATGAAGATATTGGTTGATTCCGTCAAGGATCATATTGTGCCTATCATCTCTAAGTTGAAGACTGCGAGAGACATGTTCAAAACATTGGAAGAGATGTACGAAATCAACAATACCAGCCGAGCGCTTGCACTGAAGCAACAACTTCATCATGTGAAAATGGCGAAAGGTGAATCAGTGATTGCATACTTTATGAGGATTGCAGATTTGAGAGATCAACGCTCGACAATAGGGCATATGGTTGATGACAAAGACATGACTATGCTTGCTCTCAATGGTCTACCTTTGTCTTGGGAATCTTACATTCAGGGAATCAGTGCAAGATCAAAATTGCCTAAGTTTGATCGCCTAAGATCAGATTGTATTCAAGAGGAATCAAGGTTGGTGGCAAGAGGCGTTGGTCAAAGTTCAAAGAATGAAGACATTCATGTTCTCGCCTCCCATGCTTCAAAGAAGAAAGGAAAAGATGGAAGAAAAGGATTCTTCAAGAGGAATCATGACAAGGGAAACGATGTTGCACCTCCATTCAAGAAGAAAAGGGATATGTCCAAGATTCAATGTTTTAGGTGCGACAAGTTTGGGCACTTCGCCAAGTATTGTCCAACTAGGCCCAAGCAACAAGCTACCGTTGCAGATGTTGATGATGCTTCTCCACAAAATGATTCAAGTGAATATTTGTTCTATTCGGCATTATCAAGCAGTGTACCTTCCGACACCAACACATGGATAATCGACAGTGGTGCTTCACGACACATCACCGGCTTTAAGGAGCACTTATCAAGTTTGGTGGAAAAGGAGTCTTTTGAACAAGTCATCATTGGAGATGATGCTAGCTACTTCGTGAAAGGAATTGGGACCTCTACACTTCATTTGGATTCCGGCATCTCACTTCAGTTGGGTAATGTTCTTTATGTTCTTGGAATCAAGCGCAATCTTATTTCTATTTCAGCTTTGGAAGATAAAGGATATCAAGTTGCCTTCTCCAAAGGCAAAGTTCTAGTGTGGATGGAGAACTCTAGCTTCAAGGATGCTCAAGTAATTGGAGTTAGACATGAAAACCTCTACAAGGTCTGCACACGTTCTTTACAAGCTTTGGTTCATGATTCTTCAAGTCTATGTGATCTTTGGCATTGGAGATTAGCTCACCTACACTTCCGAGCCTTACCTATCATGGAGAAGATGGTGACGGGCCTTCCTAAGTTCAACCAGGAGCACAAAGGTACTTGCAAGGGCTGCGCATTGGGTAAGAATATAAAAGCCCCTTTTCATAGTAGAGAAAATAGATCTAAGTGTATTTTAGATCTTATTCATTCTGATTTATGTGGTCCAATGTCTATTCCGTCTTCAAGTGGATTCTTGTATTATGTTTTGTTTATTGATGACCACTCTAGGAAGACTTGGATTTATTTTTTGAAATCTAAAGAGTCTAAGGAAGTGTTGAATAGGTTTAAAGAGTTTAAAGCCTTGGTAGAAAATCTTTCTGGTAAAAGAATTAAGGTCTTCAAATCTGACAATGGTGGAGAATACACCTCTGGTAGTTTTCAGATTTTTTTGTATTGATGCAGGGATTAAGAGAGAGTTCTGTGTTCCCTATAATCCTCAACAAAACGGTGTTGCAGAAAGAAAGAACATAACGATCATGGAAGCAGCGAAGGCCATGATCCATGATCAAGATTTGCAAACCTTCCTATGGGCAGAAGCTTCTAGGATAGCTGTGTATGTTCAGAACATAAGTCCTCATAAGATCTTGGAGTATATGACTCCAGAAGAAGCATTTACAGGGAAGAAGCCTGAAGTCAGTCATTTGAGGATCTTTAGATGTCCTGTCTATATTCATGTTCCCAAGGAAAAGAGAACCAAGTTGGAGCCTTCTGGCAAGAAGGGAATATTTGTGGGCTACAGTGAGACATCAAAAGCCTACAGAATTTACATTCCAGGTCAGAAGATGATCGAGATCAGTAGGGATGTCACATTCGAGGAAGATGTTGCATTCGGGAGATCTAGGGGGATTCATATGGGGATTGATAATGAAGAGTCTCCTCAGGATATGGAAGTTGACCATACTCCTGAGATTTAGAGGGAGATTTCAGAACCAAAAGAAGTCATTGATCCTATTGAACCCTTGGAACCTACTGATGGGCCTACTGACATTATTATTGGGAGAAAGAGACCTCTATGGGCCAAGCTTACTATGCAAGAAGCTGAAAGTTTTGCAGCTCCTAGAGGCACATTCAGAGAAAGCAAAAGGCCACATAAGTTCTCTAGTTATGTCGCCTTGATGAGTCAGATTATAGAATCCGAGCCTACCTGTGTTGAGGAAGCATCTAGTCATCAGGTTTGGAAAGATGCTATGGCAGAGGAATATCAATCAATTCTTAAGAATGATGTTTGGGACATTGTTCCTAGACCCGAGGGCAAGTCTGTAGTATCTTTTAAATGGCTACACAAGATTAAGCATGCTGCAGATGGAAGCATTGAGAAGTACAAAGCAAGATTTGTGGCTCATGGGTTTTCTCAAAAAGAGGGAGTTGATTACGAAGAAACATTTGCTCATGTTGCTTGCTATACTTCTGTCAGAACCATCATTGCTATTGCTGCATCTAGAGGATGGAAGATTCACCAGATGGATGTGAAGACAGCCTTTCTCAATGGAGTGATTGAGGAAGAGGTTTATATAGAGCAACCTGATGGATTTGAGGTTCATGAGAAGGAGTCACATGTTTGCAAACTAAAGAAGGCCTTGTATGGTCTTAAGCAGGCTCCTCGTGCATGGTACGAAAAGATTGATCGATACCTATCAAGTTTGGGCTTCTTAAAGAATGATGCTGATTCAAATCTCTACTTCAAGGTAATCAATGGTGATGCATTAATTTTGGTTTTATATGTTGATGATCTAATCCTTACTGGAGAAGATCACCTGATTCTTGAGTGTAAGGAGTTGACTTCCGAATTTGAGATGAAGGACCTTGGGCTCATGCATTACTTCCTTGGATTAGAAGTCTGGTAGAAACCAGATGAGATGATTTTAAGTCGAGGAAAGTACACCATTGATATACTTAAGAGATTTGGTATGATGGATTGCAAATCCATGTCTACACCTATGGAGACCAATCTACATAAATTGAAGGAGGCTGCAGCTAGTTCAGATTTGGTGGATCCTACATTGTATAGACAGCTGATTGGATCCTTGATGTATCTAGTTAACACTAGACCTGATATTTGCTATGCTGAGTGCACTTAGCCGCTTATGTGTGATCCGAGACAGATACATCTTGTTGCAGCTAAACATATCCTGAGATACTTGCGTGGTACAGTTGGATATGGGTTGAGATATACTTCAGATGCAGACTTGGAGTTACATGGTTTCATTGATTATGATTGGGCAGGTTGTGTCACAGATTGGAAGAGCACCTCTGGTTGTTGCTTCAGTTTGGGTTCTGCTATGATTTCCTGGTGCAGTAGGAAGCAGTCATCTGTAGCATTGAGTATAGCAGAGGCCGAATACATTGCAGCTTGTATGGCAACTCGAGAAGCAGTATGGCTTTGTAAGCTCCTTGCAGGATTGTTTGGACAATCAATAGAGCCTACTATCATTCATTGTGATAATCAGAGTTGTGTGAAGCTTTCTGTCAATCCTGTGTTTCATGACAGAACCAAGCACGTTGAGATCAAGTACCACTACATGAGAGATAGGGTACTGCGGAAGGCTGTACAGTTGAGGTACATCAGCATTGATGAGCAGATGGCAGATATTCTCACCAAGCCTCTCGCCAAGATAAAATTTGTATACTTCCGAGATAAGCTTGGTATGGTGGAGAATCCAACCTTGACTGAGTAAGAGTCTCAGTATTAGTGAGCCTTGTTAATGCATTTTCCTCTGAGACGGAGGAAAGCCCTTGTTAATGCATTTTCCTTTGAGACAGAGGAATTTGAGGTGCAAGCCCTTGTTAATTCATTTTCCTCTGAGACGGAGGAATTTGAGGTGCAAGCCCTTGTTAATGCATTTTCCTCTGAGACAGAGGAATTTGAGGTGTAAGCCCTTGTTTAAGCCCTCTGAGCCTGAGTCATGGTGGATGTCATGTGTGAGACTCCATGACATATCTTGTACTTGTGAATGTCACGTTGAGGTGACAACACCACGCAAGTGGTTAACACTTGTACACACCATAGTATGGTTGATATCGTGTTGAGGCGATATCTAATATCACGTTGAGATGATATTCTTCCTTTCACATCTGGTTGTAGCCAATGTGATGGGCATCATGTTGAGATGATTTATCTTGTGCAGCTGGATGCATTCTCTCTAGCTGAGAGGGAGTGTTAAGGATAATAGACAGCATCGATAAAATGCTCTAGCTTGATAAATTAAATAATAGCTATGTAGCTATTTAATTTATATATATGGCAATGAATTTGTTTAAGAAATAAAGAGACTCATCCAAGGCCGACCTCCATCATCATTGGCGCGATTATCTTGAGGACGACGTATCTTATTGGTCACATTTATTTGTAAAGAAATTTACTTATTGTTTTGGCCGACTTGCTTCATGGAAGAAGGTGCCTCTTCAAATTGTACATATAGAAGATCACTTATCATTTGTAATCATTCAAGTTCGATTTATTTTAGTCAAGTGCGAATTTCCTTAAGATCAGGTTGTGAATCTATTCAAGGGCAGATTTAGTTATCATAGAAGTGCAGATTATTATCAGGCATTGCATCTGTGTTAGGTGCTGAAGATTGGCCTTGTAATTGGCCTCATTGTAAAGAGATTTGTTGCTGCCATTTATATATATAAGAGTGATATTTGTTGCTGGGTTTTTCTCCCTCAAGAGGAGGGTTTTCCCATGGTATCTGCTGTGTTATTGTCTGATTTTGAATTAATTTTCTGTGCATATAATCTCTTCATTAAAATTTACACTTTGCTTCTGCATCTCATAGTGACTTTTTTGATGTCGTAGTAGAGAGCCACCATTTTTGGGTAGAATTGAAGAAGAACCCATTAATGTGAAGAGAATCAAGGGGCCATCCATTAGAGAGCATTTAAGAATGATGCTAGAGAGATTGTAGATCAAACCATTGCAAGATGTCTATATGCAAACGGTTTTTCATTTAATGTTGTTCGATCACCATATTGGCAGGATATGTTAAGAAAAACAAATGAGGCTCCACAAGGGTACAAAGGGCTAGGTTATGAGAAGGTGCATATCACCTTACTAGCAAAGGAGGTAAAAAACATATACAATGTATTGACTCCCATTAGAAATTCATGGAAACAAATAGGGGTGTCAATTATTTCTAATGGATGGAAGGATGCTATAAATCATTAATCAATGTGATTGCAATAAGCCCTAAAGGGGCAATGTTTTTGAAAGCCATGGATTGTGAGGGACAGGTGAAGGATGCACAATTTATCGTTAACATCCTTATACAATGCATTTAGGATGTGGGTCCTCGAAATGTTGTGCAAGTAATAATGGACAATGCGAAGAATTGTAGAGTTGCAGGTATGTTGATTGAGATGTAGTTTGAACACATATTTTGGACACCTTGTGCTGTCAACTCTCTCAACTTCATGCTACAAAAGTTGGGTGGGAAAGTAAATTGGATCAAACAAATTTATGCTGAGGTTGAAGAGATCCAGATGTTCATCTCAAACCATCACATGTCACAATCCATTTTAAGAACATTTCCATAGTTGGAGTTGTTGAAGGTAATTGAAACACTTCAATTTTAAAATTTTACATTTCACTTTAGCAATTACTAATTATTTTTTAAAATTAAGCGTGTCTTCTTTATATTTTAACTTTAAATAGGTTGTTGAAACTTGATTTGCATCCAACACAATTGTCTTGAGGCAACTTCTGAAGGTGTGGGAGCCACTTTCTAGCATGGTTATCAGTCAAAGTTGGTCCCTATGGAGGCAATCCAATGCTGAAAGGGTAATAAATGTAAAGAAGATGATCCTAGATGACACTTGGTGGGAATGAGTGGAATATCTTCTTAGTTTCATTGAGCCCATCATGAGTATGATCCATTTTATTGACATGGATAAGCCATGTTTTGGAGAGCTATACGATGACATTGACTCAATGATCGAGAAAATAAAATTCATCATCAATGAAAAAGAGCAAGATCTTGAAGAAACTTTCTTCAAAGAGGTGCAAACAATATGTGTTGAATAGTGGAACAAAATGACCACCCCACTACATCTTGCATTTGCATTGACTCCCAAATTTTATAGTGATGAAATTCTTGCTATGCCATCAAGGTTGCCACCATATAGAGATACAAAAGTAAGTGATGGGTGTAGGAAATCACTTACTAAGCTCTTCCCTGATCGTGAAATGGAGGATTTAGTTACAAGTGAGTTTGCTGATTTTGTAGCCTTCAATGGTCAAATTCCTTCGGCTTTCTATGACAAGTATAGGAAGGATGCTCATGCTTGGTGGTACCTCAATGGCCATACATCACTACACCTCCAAACTCTTGTGATCAAAATTTTATCGCAAGTAAGTTTTCTTTATTTTTATTGCACTCTCTAGATTTATATTGTTTACTTTTAAAAATAATAAAATTATTAACTTCAAATTTAAAGTTTGATTTACAATTTTATAATTGTAACCCTCTCACTTTGTTTCAATAGGTTGCTAGTTCCTCTTCATCTGAGCGAAATTGGAGCACATACTCCTTTATCCACTTAGTGAAACGCAACCGATTGGCAGCAAGTAAGGTGGAAGAGCTAGTTTATGTGCATTCCAACTCGTGCCTTCCTACTCATATGCAAAATGAGTACAAGGAAGGAGGCATGAAGTTGTGGGATGTAGATCCAAGCGAATTGATTTGGATTTTTCATCTGCCACACAATCTTTACTTTTTGTGGAGTTGGATACCCAACATGCTTCTAGTGCAAGTGATAGTGGGGTTGCATGTGGTTCTACTAATTTACGTACACCATCTAATGCCAATAATGATGTTGATGTTGATCTTCGTGACAACCCATATCATGCTGATTACTAATTGTATTATTTTAATGTTGAACCAATGAACAATGAATTCAATATATCTATCATAACATTTAAGTTTTGACAAATTGATATCAAATTAAATTAGTATATTGTATTTCACATTTGTAATATTTATGGTAGTTCTAAGTTTTGTTTAGCATATGCATGATATGTAGTATTCTAAATTTTATTCTTGTTTTTACTTTTTACGCTGCAAATATGTATATATCTATTATTTTTATATGGATGTACCCAACCCCCAATTTTTTTTGTCATACCAATGTACCCATGTACCCAGACCCGTACCAGTACCCATTGTATTGTACTACTGCTTGGTGTTTTCCTGTAGTAATCTGCCTATAAATAAATGTGCAAGGGTTAGGGTTAAAGCAAGTGAGAAATATCTTATTTTATTGTGAACAGTTGAGTTAATATGGTAACATAGAGCTGTTGTTGCTGTGATTTTTCCCTTAAACAGTTTCCCAGGTAAATAATCATGTTACTTTGTCATTGTGCGATTATTTTCTTTCTATTGTGTTACAGATTCCATTAGCATTGCTTCTCTTGCATTGGTTTACCAAATATTATTTCTCTTCAGTGTACAGTTATACAATAGACTTACACATTTCAGGGTTCTTAAGAATTAGACAAGGAGATTCACCCTCCTTTTCTCTTAAATTGCCTTGACCATCACATGGTATTTTTAAAGCAAAACATGGCAACTACCAAGCTCCACAGTTTCCACTAAACTGCTTTGATTATCACATTGCATTTTTAAAACAAAACATGACAACTACCAAGTCCCAGAGTTTCCACTTGTAAGATCATATACCAAATCCTAAGAAGATGCCGTGTGCTAAACATCAAGTTACTGCTGCAGGAGGAGATCACGTTGTTGAAAGGGGAGATATAATTTCATTTGGCAGTCACAGAGCTATTGGGATCCCCTGCTCACCATACATGAAATGAATGCCATCCTTGCCTTCACGGGAGCCTTGACATTCATCACTGTAAGAGAGTTGACAAGAGAGAGTGATGCCAGTGTGTAAATGAAAGCATTCAAGAGGACATAAAATCAATTAATTGAAAGTGATTTGGCCAGAAACTTTGGATGTATATGGACAACCTGTGCTAAGAATACGAAGTTCTCCTATTTGGTCTGAAGCAGAACTATGAACCAAGAACCTTGTAAACTCAGTTCGATTAGATGACCCATACATCTCTCATATTAAGACGACTCATATGTGCTCAATTGGGGAGATGACCCATACATATCCCATATTAAGACTACTCATCCGTCTACTTTGGATCAAGGATTCACTTTTTTGGTTAAGTAACCCTAGGGTTTAAATTCTTTCCCACAGGTCATAGAAACACAGTCTATACAAGACATTCCCAAGTCACAAGATGATCTGAGCCAATGCTCAACCTGATCAGGCTTATTAAATTCTACACATGATTAATCCTCAACAATGTTCAGGGGTTGTATGGAATCCACTAAGGATCATACTCTGCAAGTAATAAAATAGTCATTATTAGACTTGGTGGTATGTATGACAAGTAAGGATAATGAACTACTCCAAGTTTACATAATAACATGAACTAACAATCATCCAAAACTTTCCCTGGGAGCAAACACAAGTCAGGGATCAACTTATTATCACTCACAAACTCATCTCAGGGATTGACTGTCAAACTTCAGATACCATACCTAATCTCTATTAAATTTCTTAAACTATGCTCATAGCACAGGGATATCAAGAAGCATATTCCACCTGCTAGAACATTCATCAAAGGTTCTAGTTAGTCAAACTTTATAAAGGATTACTCACATCTGTTCTTCACACAAACTCATGATTTGATTTACTTAAAACCGGTCTAATAATTCTCAGTCAAGGATGACAAACAACACAGTCATGAGTCAACTATAGGACAGATCTACTGCATCTCTCAAGCTTCATCCAAAATAAAATTAGCCTTAGACAAAATTGTTTGCAGACTTTTCCTCTACAGGCAAACAGCAAATCATCCAGGGTTAAGTCATTCATCCCATTGACTATTATTTACAACTATTCATTAGAGGATGACAAACAACACAGTCAACTATAGTATATATTTACTGCACCTGTCAAGCTTCATTCAAAATAAATTAGTCCCAGACAAATTTGTTTGCAGACTTTAGCTATACAGGCAACCAACAAACGTCTCAGGCTTAAGTTATTTGTCCCATTGGCTATTATTTACAGCTACTCATTTTACACATGCAACAAATACAACTCATTTTTTCAATCATTTGATGTTTCACCCCATCCAGTTTATAACATTCCAGGTTTAAAGATATACTAAGATTAAGATACAAAGATGGGTTTAGGATGGGTAATTTTCACCATCTACTATATAATTTACTCAATTCCAGGTGTATTTCTGGGATTAATCACCAGTAACTCATTGAGATACTGATGAGTATAAATCCTATTTGAGGGAGTTCATAACCAAAACCTCTAACCCTAGAGCAGAAATTTATGTAAACAAATGAACTCACCTAGATATATGAGGACTCTGAATGGTTGCCCTACAGAATGTAATTCAAGTACTACGTACTACTGAGCAAACGAAATCATATGCAGAACATGGAACAGAATAATAGAACAAAAATATATCATGTTTGAACATCAAAAGATTTATTCATTATCAATGATATCATGTACAATCATAGAAGTATCAACAGTGCTATCAACCATGACTATTCACCATAACATGTCCCCAACTACAACAAACTAACATTCGGTGGTAGTTAGGCAACCAACCGACATGACTTTTCATAACAACAATTATCACTAATTGGGACTTGATTACCCGAAAGTACATGACATGTATTATTACAACTAACTACAGCTTTATTAGCATTTGGCCGACTACGACCAAGGCCAACTACAACTGACTACAACAAAAGTAAAGATATACTACTTACATCATTCCCCTCTAAAAAGAAGTCATCTTCCAGACGACATGACAACCCAAGGGAATGACAAAATATACAATTTTAATGAGGAGGGGGAAGTGAGGATGACCCTAGATGCACGGATGATGCTAGAGTGGTCGAAGAATGCTCTGCCCATAGTCGCCTCACTTCCTCTGTACGTGTGCGAAGCTGTCGGTCGGCGAGTATTTCCCTCTCCCTGGCAGCCTTCACCATACGAGCTGCCTCCATCAACTGGCCTTTTGTCTTGTCTGCCTCTGCACTCTTTGCTGCCAACTGGTCTTCCAATTCCTTCACTCGCCGCTCCCATGCTCCCCTGTTCTATTGTGCCTCCTCTTCCAAGGTGATCACCCGAGTCTCCAAGGCCTCTAGTCGAGCTCCCCTGTCACTGGCTAGCCGGGTCTGTTCTGCCAAGTCATTTTGAATGTTTGTCATTGTAGTAGTTGAATCCTCCTTAATCCTCTGTAAGAGTCTATATGCTTCCACCTTCCGTGATACTACAACCTCCGTGGAGAACACCTGGCATTTCATGAGATAGAAAACATCACGGAATGTGAGCTCAATGTGGTATAAACTCTCGAGAACCCCAGCATCCCGTCCTGCTAGCCTAGGTGGCCTACCATGCCATGCCTGCAACATTGCAGTAGTCTCGCCCTCTGGCCATCCCTCACTGAATATCCGAGTAAAATCTGTCTCGCACCCCATCTGTACAAATCCTCGGATGCATTGGACTTCCTGTCCCACTAGAGGAGATCGACCGACCTTGAGCTCTCTAGAAACCTGGCCCACCCGAATCATCAATCTTCCCATGTGCTCGAACTCCTCCACATAGCGCTGTATTGTTCCCACTGGATCCAATGGGTTTGGCTGTGACATTTCTACTATGAGTCCACCAGTGGAGTCACCCTTCTCATCCTCATCTCCGATGTCTAGGGAAGGCTCCTCACCCTCCTGAGGGGTTTCTCTGACTGTCTGCTCAGGCTCATGTATCACTGTCATGGGCTCCGTGGGTTGTTCAGGTGTCTCCTCGGCAAGTCTGGCTGTCCCACTCTGCTATGTGTGGATCATTGGACCTCCCTCGCCCACCAACCCGTCTGAAGGACTCTCAACAGACTGCTCCGGTTGCTCGGCCACTTCTAGTGTGAGGCCCACCGAGCCCAGCCAATTGTCGATTTGAGCCACCCTTGGTGCTCCTGATGGTGTAACAGAGAAAGCCTCATGTGTTGTGATCATCCCCCATGTTGGTGCCTCCGCTAATATTGCAACCCCTGAAGCTGCCGATCCAAGTATTGTGTCAAGTGAAGGAGCCTCTGGCAATATCTCCATGGAAGCTGTGGAATCTGGGTTACCTTTTGGCACTGGTTCCCCATAAGCTGCTGATGCAATGGCTGCCCATCGTGACGATATGGCAGCGAGTGGCGCCCAGCCTGGCGTTGCACCGGGTGATGAGGCTGCTACTCTCAGTGTTCGCCCCGACTCCAATTGGCAATATTAAGAGGGTGAAGGTGATTATTTGTGGGCTCTCCCTGACTGGCGGTGCTGGAAGAGTGAATTTGGTTGGCTGTAATAGTGGTATTTCGGTCTCTCCTGCTTCCAATGCTGCTTGGCCGCCTATAGCCATGGACACTTCCTCATCCACTGGTGAACTGGAAGCCAATGTCGAGGATGTAATGTCCCCTTTCTGGTGGAAGCATTTAAACCTGAATCTTGCTTTCAAAGTGTTTCTCAAAGAGACATTAGAACATTAGAGAGCAATGAATTCTAGTAATAGCTTATAATAAGATTGAAGACGATATAATATATTTCGTTCTTGTCAAAGGTTTATCTATTTCATCCTTATCACTCACTATGAATGACTCTAAATCATATATTTCATAAATACATTAGAGTAGATATTAACATCTTTCAAGATCACTTAGATGGAGTTCTAAAATACTATTTATCCTCATGATGAGTGAATAATACTAACATAAGTAATTCTACTTAGCTGGAATTCTACATGCATGAGTAATTACGAACCTTCATTTGTAACACTTACCTTGCTTGTATCTGATCGGATCCCAGAGGCTACTCTTCTTATCAGAGTATATTCTACTCCTCCTATCTCCTCCAAGACTTAAACACATCTCCAAGTTGAGTATGATCACTATCCAACAAGTATTGACATCTTTAATTACCTTATACTCTGGATATCTCCTTCTATCGATTCTCAGGAAAATGAATACTTCGGTGCACATCTGTAGAATTCCAAATGTAATGCATTCCCTGTTATGTAATATCTTATCTCACACCCTTGGGTGCCCAAACTGTTACTACACTTATACAGAATTATAATGAGATTGCAATGACCCTAGATACCCGTGCCTGTGACATATCTTTGATAACAATCTCCAAATCCCTCCTTAAGACCCACGTTACCCAATGAAACCATCATTAAGCTATACTTGTGTTATTGTTGATGACAACCCATCCTGTGCCAGAGCTAATGCATAAGCTTCCCAACAATCCTTAAATACAAAACTGATACCACATCAAAGCGATGCTAGGAATGAGTTTACAATTCAAGGCTAGCCCTATCGTATAAGGTGTTAGTCAATAGGGAAGCCCAATTCCTTGAGATGGCACCTGATAAGATGTGTCTGATGTTTGTTATTGATAAAGACGTCTTCATCGAGGGGTCCTAATGCTCTAAACGAATGTGCTTATCCTTCTAAATATTGATCGCCAGTATATGGTGTTTGTCTGTCTTCAATCCATCATCGGGTTTATGTCTTATATCTCGTTGAAGAACATCGTTGGCTTCAGCTGAGGACTATATCCCAATAATCAAAGCCGCCATCCATAATATTGATGTTATCGTGCCATTTGCCTAACACATGAAGGTAAACAGGGATTTGTGAGAGATGAATACACCTGCGGGACAGGAGAATGTGGCGACAGTGACGAAAATTATAAGAATCACTATATGTAACAAGTCGCGAATTAAGAGTTGAACCCTTATGGGCGTATCACTATAATTATCGGGCTTCTCTATATTGAGCTGCACAAGTATTTGATGAGCCTCCTCCTTATTCGTTCAAATCACTTCTATAAATATCCCTTCTTCCCAAGTGATGCGATGATTGAAGGTTTAGGGAATGGTTCGATATTTAATATGGTTATAATTTATGTGTTATAAGTTATATTTGTTTATTATCTCTGATTTCCTTAGAGAAGTTATTAAATAAGTAATGCTTATAATTTTCTCATATATACGGGTCATTTAAATTGTGATTTAGATAATTAAGTTATTATTAATATTATATGTATAATATTATGATAATCATAATTATTGTTATTATTATCATCATTATTATTTCATCACAATTACTCGTATTATATTTTGATATTTATTGTATTTTGATATTACTTTATTATGATAGTTGTTTATATAACATTATCTTTGGATAATTATAATTATGATTATATTGCCAACACCCTTATATATGTTTTATTTACTTATTTGCTCATCGATACTTTATATCTCAGTATCACCATTTCGGGGAACATGACAGAGGAAGACAAGTCAATAGGTTCCCCTTGTTCAGACACTTCACCCTCCTCAGATGCCTCTTTGGCCGATGTTTCCTCTTCCACCGATGCCTCCTTCCGTTTCCTCTTCTTCCTTGCAGCAGTGCCTTCACCAACTTACTTTAATTCCAATCCTGTCTAGTAAAATGTTGTTGGCAGCCCCGGGTCCAAATGAGTGAGAGGCTGCAATCGGCCCCATCTACCTTCAGGTACTTGCGTGTGAACAACATCTAGGAAGAGGGCGACAGCATGTTGTGTCATATAAAATGCCTTGTGTCGTTGGGATAAGAATTCTCATATCCGTTCTAAAAGTAATCGTTCCCAATTGTACACTCGACCAACGCTCAATCCCACCATGTAATCTACCATCTAGATGGCAATGTCGGACACTCGGCTGGCACCTATGAGCCGACACTTCATTAAATCCAGCAGGCATTTCCATTTGGCAGTCGCCAGATAATGTTTCTAGAGGCCTCTGTTGCCTGCATTCCATATAGTGTCTTTCTCCTCCGGTGTTAAGTCATTTCGGCACACTTGCTTGATTAAGACCTCTTTGTGTTGCTGAGTCATCTTCTTCGGCTTATTGACTCCTACCCCTATGGCTAGAATGCTGAAAACTCTCTCGAAATCCTGTGGCCAGAAGGAAATTGTGACTGAATAGCCTCTGTAACCTACCACCACCTTGTGTGTGTGTCTACAATAATTATCCACCATGGCCTTTAGCCAAGGCTCAAACTCTCGTGAATTAAAAAATGGCACAAGTACGCGCTTTGTCTACCCGAGTGTGTCGTAGTGCAATTTTCAGAGTGTGGTCGTCGGCTGTGCTTCACCACCATTGTTTGCACTCATTGCCAGTTAAATTCTTCCAGGACATCGTTTTAGTGTCTGCATCCATTTTCTTTTTCTTTCCTGTCGAGGCTACCTTCAGCTTATGCTATACAACTTTCTTCCCCTTGTCCATTGTATTGTGGGTTTGGCAGTTCAATTCAAATTTATTCTTTTCTGTTTGGCAGTTGCGATAATAGCCGAATTCCAGTAACTGTCGTGCACTTCTCAAACCCTCTGCCAGCCGTACGCTGCCTTCTAGTACTAAATACTGTACAATTTGAAAACTCGCGTACTGCTGTATAGTTTGGGAGACTGGGAATTGCCGTATAGAATCGAAAGATGTAGTTTGTTGTACGATGAGTGATGCTTCAAGATACTGAAGTGTTGGGTGCCGTACGTTCTGAAACTTTACCTCCTGAGGCCTTGCCACCAGTCGCCCAATGCTTCTTTCTGATCGTATATCGTCCTTGTTAGACTATACGATTTGATCTTTATCTACGTTGGCTTTGCTTGACCTTGTCTTCTTGTGTGTCCCTTTCTTCGCCATACTTGGTCTCCAGCCGTACACCCTTCCAGTCGTCCGTACGACCTTCACCTGTGTGATGCGTACAGACTGTTTGATCACTTGTCATATAGTGCTTAAGACTCTCCTTCGTACAGTACACCTGACTCTATATTTTCGCTTAGCTCTTCTCTCCCATGCGCATACTGCCTCCTTCGTCTGTTCTCCTCTTGTCTTCCTTAGGCGTTCTCTCTTTTTCATAACTCTGGCGAACTTACTTCTGACCACCGTACGGTCCTGTGGTTTTTGCGTATGGGTTACACCCTCTTTCCTCGTACGTCGTTCTACTCTTGGCGTTAAATGGTGTCTAGTCGTTCCTTTGAGAACCTTAATCGTGCGACTTGTAATATCCACTTGTTTTCGTCGAACTCTTCTTTCTTCTGCCATACAATGCTTAAGAAGGCAACATTTGATTTTTCTTAGTTTTATTTTTCTCACTTTACTTTGCCTTTCCTTGCGCACCTGTAACTTTTTCATTATTTCACTTCTTATATTTTTTCCGACGCCATGTAATACGTTTGTCTTTTTAATCCTTTTATTTTTTCCCTTTTGTATTTTTTCTCTCCCCAAATTCTTCTAATTTCCTCTCCATATTTCTTTTATTTCTATCTTCTCTCTCCTCTCTCCTCCATTTGCCTTGTTTTTCTTCATTTATTCTCTTAATCTCCATTTTTTAATTTCTTGTAACTTCTTTTTCTTCTATTTTTAATTTTTTCCAATTTTGCTCATTTTTTCTCTCATCTCCTCTCTCTTCATTTTCCTCTTTCCCCTTCGTCCCTCTTACTTCGCCATGTTCCCGATCTTTTAATTCAGATGTGTAATACCATTACACTTATGTGGAGGCCTCTTATAGCACTCCTCTTCACAACAAGTTCCTATGTATTCTATGTCAAACCATTTGTCAAGTAGGGGGGCAAGGCCAATACCTTTAAAACTACCATCGATGTACCTTCCCCTGTACTGCTGATACCACGTGATGTCGTCTCCTTGTACCAGTGGTGGCCCGGCTAAGTTAGGTATTATCTTCCAGAGCCCCTCCTTGGTTGCTATCCTCCTAACCTTTGGCACTTTCCTTCTCTCTCTTCGCATTTGTGTAAGTAGATCTTTTGTATATGCATCCACGGTTGACACGAACATGGCTTCTATCCTCAACACCGTCTTCAAGCAGGGAGCCTTCTTCTCGAAGTAGGCCTCCCATTGTTCATCATTCCATTCAACCTTGTCATTAGTTTGGTACTCATCAGTTCGGTACTCATTTTGTTCTTGGTATGCTTGTTTTTCCTTTTCCTCTTGAGCCTCTTTGTCCAGTTCCTTGGCTATGTATCCTCTTTTTATGCCTTCATAAGGAGCCACATAGTGCCAATGGCCACCTATTCGGTGCTAGAGAGTAGGGGTTCCGAACACGACGTTGGTCAGGTGCTTGTGTATCCGAGGCACTGCAATTCCTTCTACTCTCTTTTCCGCCAATCTCTCTTCAATCATCTGGGCTTGGCCTGATTTTTCCCAGACTCCATCTGCGGCATATCCCGGGCCTCCCAAACCCCAGTCTTGTTTTCTCCGGGCCTCGTTTTGCGTAGGCCAATCCTCCCTTGTGGTGTAGCCCAACATATTGATGGCGATGGTGTTCTTTTCCTTTCTTTCCTGATACTGCTTCAACTTAGAGCTGTTGATTGCTTCTGGTAGTAGTGACCCATCTAAATTCTCAAGCTTTATAGAGCCATTGTCATAGACTTCCCGAACTTAGAACAGTCCTAACCAACAAACTTTGAACTTCCCCGACTTGATTTTGTTGCAGCCGTTATATTTCAAAACTAACTGTCCTGGCTGGAAATTCATTCGTCGGAGATGCTTGTTGTGCCAATATTTCCTTCGTCGTTGCATGTTCTCTGTCGCCCATTGTGCTATTATCCTTTGCTCATCCAGTTTATTAAGTTGGTATAGTTGTTCCTTTAAACTTTCAGTATCACCCAGCCGGTTCTCCATGACTATCCTTTAACTGGGTACCATGTACTCCATCGGCATTACTGCTTCCTGACCGTACATTAATTGGAAGGGCGTGTGGCCCGTCGTTACCTTGTACGTTGTACGGTATGCCCACAGGATGGATGGTAGTCTCTCTTCCCAAAGACTACCCAGTTAGCTTCTTCTACGCCACATGACTTGTGAATAACTGATACCAACACTTTATTTGTAGACTTTGCCTGGCCGTTAGCTTGTGGGTAGTACGGGCTTGATAGGCTGTGAAAGATTTGGAACTCCATCGTCATCAGCCTGATGACGTGGTTGACAAAATTCCCCCCACGATCACTCGTAATCTGAATGGGGATGTCGTACCGTGTCACTATCTGCTCATAGATAAACCTTGCCATACTTTGTGCTATGTTGTCTGGCAATGCTCTAGCTTCAGCCCACTTTGTCAGATATTCAGTAGCAACCACAATGTATTGGCACCGATGCAACAGACTTACCTTTAGTGGTCCAATGAAATCCAGTCCCCATCGTTCGAACAACTCTTGTGGTTGAGAGGGATGCAGTGGCATGAAATCCTGCTTCAATGGTTTCCCAACCCTCTGGCAGGTGTCACAGCCTAATACCCACTCCCTAGCATCTGTGTGCATTGTTGGCCACCATAGGCCTGCCAAGAGAATTTTTCTCGTTGTAGCATCTAGGCCCATATGACCGCCAGCCAGACCCTCATGTGCCTCCTTCAATACACCTAGTATCTCTTCTTCTATGACACATCTTTGGAGGATTTGATCGAGCCCCATCTTATTGAGCAAGCCATTAATCAACTGAAACGTCTTACTCTTCAAGACAAGCTTTCTCCTTTCCGTTGGTGGCATTTCTTTTGGAAATGTGGATATGGACAAATATTCTCCAATCTTTTCATACCATGAGGGCAACACTGCGATATGGAATAGGTGTGCATCCGGGAAGTCTTCATTCACCCCTCCCTCGGCAGGATCTCCTGACCATATTCTTGACAACTGGTCAGCAATCACATGGCTTTGCCTTGGCCGTACGATGATAGTAAATGTAAACTCTTGGAGCAATAACAACCACCTGCTCACTCGTCCTTGAATGATTGGCTTGTTCACTAAATACATTAAGGCTTGGTGATCCACATAAAAGGTGAACGGCATGGCTAGGAGGTAGTGTCTGAATTTCTGTACGGAGTAGACCATTCCTAATGCTTCACGCTCGGTCGTACTATACTTCCTCTTTGCTCTTGAAAGTAGCCAACTCGCAAAGAATACTGGATGGTCCAACCCGTGTGCTCCCACTTGTGCCAGCTTTGCCCCAATGGCGAAGTTTGAGGCATCCACATGTATGTGGAACTCCTTGTTCTAGTCGGGATACGCCAATATGGGTGAGTTGATCAACCGGTCCTTCAATTCGTTGAATGCTTTTTCCTATTCTTCGGCCCATATGAAGGGTTGTCCCTTCCTGGTTAGTAGGTCCAGAGGGTAAGATACCTGTGGAAAATTCTTGATAAATCACTAGTAGTACCCCACATGCCCGATGAAGGACTTCACCCCCGTGATGTTCTCTGGACCCTCCATCTGTACGATCACTCTTACCTTATCTGGATCTGTCTTTAGTCTAGCCTTGCATACAATATTCCCCAGGAATTTCCCTTGTGGTACCATAAACCTGCATTTCCTAGGATTCAATGCTAGACGGGTCGCTCGACACATTTCCATGCACTCTTTGAGGGCCTTCAAATGCTTCTCTGCATCACTATAAATAGACCAGTCATCGAGGAAGGCTTTGAAGTTGCCTGCCAACATTTTGTCAAAGATATGCAGTATTATTCTCTGGAAAGTGGCTGGCGCATTACACAACCCGAATGGCATCCGATTGTACGCGTACACTCCGTCCTCCACCACGGAAGTTGTCTTCAGTTTATCTTCCTCTGCGATACTGATCTGATTGTACCCGTAGAACCCATCTAGGGACGAGTACATCTCATGCCCGACAACCTCTTCAAGAATTGTGTCGGTGAAGGGGATAGGAAACGGGTCCTTGATGGTCACTACGTTCAAACTCTGGAAATCCACACATATTCAGATCTGCTCTATTTCTTTCTTCAGGGATATGACAATTGGTGATGCCCAGTCACTGACTTCTACCTTGAAAATGATGCCCGCTTCCAACATCTTTTCAATTTCCTCTTGTACCTTGGCGACATAGTTTTTATTCATCCGATAGGGCCTCTTCCGTATGGGTTGGGCTCCTGGTACGAGGGGGATCCTATGTACGCATAGCTCTGGTGGTATGCCTTTGAGATCCCTGTACGTCCATGCGAAGGCATCTTTGTATTCCATGAAGATCTTGAATGCCGCCACCTTTAGTATGGGGTCCTAGTCATCACCAACAAGAATCTCTTTGGGCTTTTTCGGGCTCACCGAGGTTGACCTTCTTTAGTGTCAGTTCCTTGTACTTGATGAGTTTGTCTTGTTCGAATTTATGTGCTGGCGTTTTATCCAATTCGGCCACCCCTTATATTCACCGTACTCAGGTGGAAATATTTGACTGGTCAAGGCAGTGTCTCCTTCTTCTTCCCCTTCTCTAATTTGTAGCATATTGCAATTGGGGTGGAAGACCTCGTAGTCCTCCATCTGCTAGTGGAACAACCCGTTTAACGAACTTGTTTCATCCTCGGAGCAACTGCCGATCTCTAGTATACCTTCCTCGTTCGGCTCCATTATCTCTCTCTCTTCATCAACATCCGATCCTCCCTCCGATTCTGATCCTGACGATGCCTGTTCTTCAGTAACCGCTTGGTTCTTTAGATCAATGGTATACTTCCGCTCGTGGTTCTCAATTGACAGTGTATTCCTTTTCCAATTATGGTTTGCCTTTGTAGCAATCAGCCAGCCCTGTCCCAACAGTGCATTGTACACCCTTTTCTCCAGTGGAATGACGATGAAATTCAGTAAGAACTCTTGTGTACCAATCATCACTTTCTGTGCCATCAGGGTACCGAGAGGTTTGATGCCATGTTGATCTGCACCTACCAGGTGGAATGTCGGGGGCTAGAGGGTTGGCTTACCTAGGCATTTCCATGTCTCCTCTGGTAGTATGTTGACTCCAGAACCCTCGTCGACGATGGTGTTAGAGAGTTTCATTCCCAGAATTTCCATCTGAACGACAGCTAGTTTCCTCCCAATACTTACTGTGAGTAGCATTGGATCGGTGGTCTCTGCTATCGGTTCTGTCATTTGTTCCATTGGACCCTTTTGAAGATTATTTTCAATAACATTTGTAAGTGCTACTCTTAGTTGAGGCATCGTTTGTAGAAGGTCAGTTACCTTAATTGGTATGTTTGCGTGAAGCACCTGCCGTACTATGTTCTCCGATTGTGACTGCAACGACGTACTGGCCATTTTGGAAGTTCCTTGTTCATTTCGCATAGCTTCTTCTACTTCTGCCCTGGCTTCTTAGAGTCTTTCCTTCTCCGTACAAGGGTCTGGATAATTAGTCTTCTTTGCTTGCACCCTTGTTATTGCTAGAACTTCTTCGTAGGCCACTTCCAACATATTGATGCCTTTTTATTTTGGGCAGTTGGTGTCTTCGTGATCACCAGAACCACACCATTTACATAGTTTTCCCCCGGTGCCTTGACCACTCTGACAATCCCTCACAAAGTGACCCCATTCATTACATTTCCAACATTGGACCATGGGTCTACCTTTGTTGTCGTACCGGATTTTACTTCTTGGCGTATTATTTCTCTGATTGTTGCGGTAGTCACCTGGGGATGCGTTGTTATTCTGAGGTTTCGGCGGTGTGGTCGGCGGGGTTGACTGTTCCCCTTGTGTGAAGAACACTTGCAAACTCCGTGTTTTTAAGTTGTATGGGCACTCCTTGACGGAGTGTCCCATAACCTGGAAAATGTCATAGAACAGTTTTTTTGGGTAGTTCGTCTTTGTATGACCTTCCATCTTGCATTCAATACACCATAATTCATTCACTTCCTTGGACCCTTCTTTGTCAGCCTTCAACTCTTTCATCATTCGTAGCATGTCACGACGAAGAGCTTGTACGGTTGTTGATTCATCTTCACTTTCCTCCGCACTCTCTTCGCCATCTTTCTTCTTCCCCTTCGAGGATGTCTTGTTCTCGCTTTCAATGTCCATCGCTCGGTTATATGCTTTAGTGTATGAGGATGGCAGTACTACTTTCATTTTTCTTTGAAGCAAGGGAATCAATCCTTCAATAAACCATCTCTTCTTTAGGCCATTCGCTGGTTGTGCCTCAAGCTTCCCTATCAAATCTTTTAATTTCCGATTGTAGGTCTGCATGCTCTTGTGCTTTCCTTGTTTAGTATTGCATATCTCCGTGACAATCTTGCTATCATCTCGTAGGAGTTTGAACTCCTCCTGGAAAGCTTGCTTTAATACCCTCCATGTAGCTTTCTGTGCTTGATCTAATTCAGAGTACCAATCAATGGCACTATCTCTAAGTGTCCTTGGAAATGCTTTCAGCCACTGGTTCGGATCATCCTATTCGCTGGCTAGCTAGATAGTTTCACATGTCTTACAGTGCCGTATTGGATTTTCTGACCGATTCCCCATAAACTTCTGCAGCTTCTGCCGCTCCGGAGTAGCCATCTTTCCCCACTGTCCTTGTGTGTTGGACCCAATGAGACAGGTTTCCCTGCTACGTTCCGGTGCGTCACTTGCACTCATGGCCACGTACGAGTCACTCCCACGTCTTCCGATAGCATCCTCAACACCGTGAGTCTCTTGGTTCCCTTCGGTACTCTCAGATCTCCCACTCGTTAGCCGTTCGTCGTCGTTCGATAAGGACAACTCCCGAAAATGTCTGATGCTACTACTTAATTCATCTTCGTTCTCATAAGGATCATACCTTCCTACGTACAGAGTGTTGAAGGGTCCTTCATCCCTCCCTTCCACCAAACTTTGGTGTGCTCTTCCAATGGATGTATCTATTCTTATCAAATTCTCATGTGTTTTTTTAATACTCTAATTTATTTCAATTAGATCCTCATCCAATTCCTTATTGACTTGTTTCAGTCTTCGTTGTCAGTTTTCTTGTTCTTGTAGCCTGAGTGATTGCCAAACCTTCTCCTCCTAAGTCTCGTACCCCTCAGGTACTCGATTCTTGTCTTTGTTTGGCTGTACGGGCATTTAAAATTTGTTCAGGCAATCATTGCGGACTACCAAATGTACATCTCCGGCTAGTGTCTCGTTCTTCTTCTCGTTTGGTTCTCTCTTCATAGCGCTGCAATATTTGCTGCCTTCGACGTTCCTGATCCTTTTCTTCTTGAAGGTCTTGTAGGATGATGAAATGACAGGCCAGCAGTCTGGGCATACGATTTAGGAGGTGATCCACTTCGTGATTCACTTCCAGCCTATCCCAGATAATTTCTTCAGGGATCTCCCGCCTGCGGGATTCCCTTCGTACGTGATCTCATAAAGATATCTTCCACAAATTGACAAGATCTTCAATCAATAAGTCTTCCCTTTCCTCATTACTATTCACGGGCTCGTTTGCCGGAAGATCCATTACGCTGCCATGACGAGTGATTCCCTAGTCCGCTCAGGCAACGGCACCAAATGTTTTCCCTATGGAATGTAATTCAAGTACTACGTACTACTGAGCAAACTAAATCATATGCAGAACATGGAACAAAATAATAGAACAAAAATATATCATGTTTGAACATCAAAAGCTTTATTCATTATCAATGATATCATGTACAATCATAGAAGTATCAACAGTGCTATCAACCACGACTATTCACCATAACATGTCCCCGACTATAGCAAACTGAGTACATATAATGTTCGGCGGTAGTTAGGCAACCAACTGACACGACGTTTCGTAACAACAATTATCACTAATCAGGACTTGATTACCCGAAAGTACATGACATGTATTATTCCCACTAACTACAGTTTTATTAGCAATTGGTCGACTATGACCAAGGCCAACTACGGCCGACTACAACAAAAGTAAAGATATACTACTTACACTGAAGAGATGACAAGAATCTGTCAACAAGTCCGGACACTCCTCTTTACTCACCCAACCAAGATCCAAGGTTCTTAATACCTGCAAAGCTCTAAGTTGAAGACTTAAGAATGAACACACCTCCTTCAATTGAACATAATCTTCAAACTAGTAGGGCTGTCAAATACAAGCGAAGTCTCTACTTTCGATCTTACTAAGCAAGATCTCAAGACAACTTTGAAACATTAACAAAAAATTGCAACACAGCTAAATCCAGATCTCTTTTTTGTCCACTATTATGGACTGTGGATATACTTTGTCTCTTAAACAACTAGTGTTTCTTTTAGTTTTTGTGATGGGGGATGTGGTTTCGTGGGGACAGCTATTAAAATAATTTAAACAAACTAAAAGCAGCTAAATTTTAAAAAGTAAATACAGTGTGGTGAATTTGCAATGACAATCCTCCTTTATATTTTTAGGGGTTTTTAGCATTTCTTTCCTTAACAAGCTATCTTCTTTTTATAAAGAATTTAAATGCACTAAATGGAGCAGGCTGTTCAGACCTGGAAAAAGGGGATGTCCCCTCCAAGCCCTCAAATCACTAGGATATCGGGGACATCGCCTGGATCCTAGGGACTTGTCCTCATGCAACACTGCAAAAAGTTCTCCTCGACACAGATTTCCACATTAATACAAGTAAGAGTATGAGTATTCCAGTAGTGTAACCCAAAAACCATCTATGCAATCTTTATAAAAGGATTTCCATTTGACATTATCCCTGTGAATCTTCATTGAGGATGACCTCATTAATAAGCATGGAACTAATAAAAATGCCTTTTGCATGGTTTAACTTTGATGTCCACAAAACAAAATGCATGCAAATACTGCGAGCAGTTGCAATGCTACATGGTCTCTTCACCAATAAACCTTCTGAACTGTTACAAGTTTTATGCATATCGAAAAATGAGTGGCGGAAACAAATCAAAACAGAAATGAAGTCAATGTTCCCACTCAGTATAGTTATGCGCTAATCATCAAGGCTAAACAAAGATTACTCAAGTTTAATTAAGGACCTGATTAGGGATTGACTGATATTCACCTCATTATTCAGTTGTCCTCATTAATGAGTTGTTGATCAAGCGTGGATTGATCTAAGGTCCCCTTTTAGGATATCAAGTAAATGATATGGTTGATGATAAACCTCACTATCAAATATAATGATAAGAACTGTCAAACCATTTTTTTTTATTAAAGACTTTGTAACATGTCTACAATCTCTCCGAATAGGTCTTGATACTTGAAGTTACAATCTTGACTTGGTATGTTTTTCATCTAAGTTTTTATTATTATCTCCAAAAATTTCTAAGCTTTTCTCATGTTCGTCTCATTTTTAACCTGAGCAATAGAAAAAAATAAAAGAATAACTTAAAATCTAGCCTATCTGTGTCATTGAGGTGCTGCTATGGTTTATCATCCTCTTTAATGCAAGTGGCTAATCACTTGGCTAAGGTTTTCACCCACTAACAATTAGGTCAGATTTGTTACAGTTGTATATTAAAGATGAAACGATAATGTAGTGAATAATGGATGAGTAGAAATATTTTCTTCATTTATTTGAATTTTATGTTTTCCCCTCGGTAGCTTTTACTATGCATGCATAGTTTACGTAGTGGGAAAAACCTTTAACTTGAAATAAATGAAACCTCCTTGTATTGTGAGAACACACCAAGTAGTCTTGAATGAATTGATCAATCATGAATTGTAAGCCAAGATTTAAGAGTGTCATTTTAAATAGTTTTGAAACTATATTTTGTTATTCTTGTCACTTAGCAACCATTAGTCATCTGTTGGTCCTTTTATTTTGAAAACAATTTCATTGCCTACTACTTGATATGTTAGTTTTTCAAGTGTGTTGCTTGGTTGCTGTTCTCCCACAGCTGGGTGCTGAAATCAGCTTTAATTTTAGTTTAGATTTTAATTTTTTAAGATTTTAATTTGTTCTATTTTTAGTTGAACATTGTACTCTTCTAGCTCTTCCAAATTTATGATGATAAGTAATTTTTGTTTCTAGAATAAAGTGCTTTGTGTTCTATTTTATTTAGCTTTTTCTGCTTTACCTTTTATAAACCCTAGAAGATTAACTTAGTCTATGAAAGAGATCTTGGGTGCATAATTTAGTAGAAGAAAAAAATAGAATACAGAAGGTGGTGTTGAGTGTAATTCTGTTTCTTTTAATTACAGTTTTTTAAGTGTTGTTCGTATTTTTAACAATGTCTGTTTGCATATTATTGTACTCATGCTTGTTGTTTTCATTGAAGTTTTAGTTTGTAGTTAAGATGTTTTTTGGTTGCAGAATTTTCTTACCATGGTTTGAATTTTAACATGGTATTTGAGCATAGTGACTGAAATCTTCTAGGTCTGTGATTGGAATGTGCTACTACCTATGAGGAGTTACAAGATTTCAATGCCCTTAGTTTTGTCATTGAAGTAGCTGGACTTATGAGAGGTTGTAGGGTGTGATGCCCTAATTGCTCCAGTGATTGGATTATTGATCCGTGCCTGTGATAGGCTCTTGATCTGACTTATTTGGTCTCAGTGTGTTTCAGTAGCTGCAAACATGACTACTTTTCATCTCAGAGTGTATAACCACCTAGAGGGCACTATCAACTTTACTTCTTGGAAGTGTAGATTACAGATGCTACTGAAAGAAGTTGATCTTTGGGTCTATGTGGACGCCAAGGTCACACCTGTTGCTGACCCTGTTCAGTTGGTTGAACATAACATAAAGAAGGCCAAGGCAAAGTGAATCATATCTTTGATTCAGTGAAGGACCATTTGATCAACTTGCTGCAATCGGGGTAAAGGTGGAGGATGAATAGTTGTTGCCCATAGCTGTAAATGGGCTCTCTCCATCTTGGGACCTGTTTATTCTGGTGTCTCTGCTTGTGAGAAGTTGTCACTTTTGAGAAGCTTTGGAATGATTTCATCTAGGAAGAAACTAGATTTGAATTTACTCCAGTTAGAATGGAAGATTGTCAGAACCATGCTCTCATTAGAAAGATGAGGAAAGGTGGCTAGAACAGACTTGGGAAAGGTCTGAAAGGAAAGGACTCAAATTCTTCTCAGCAGGGGAAGAAAGACATGAGCCATATCACGTGTTTCAAATGCCACAAAATGGTCACCATGCTTCTTAGTGTCCTAAGAAGAAAAAAGGGAAGGGCAATTTAGCGGTGGGAAAAGCAGTTTGCAAGGAATGTAAAAGTTTCAACTTTCAGCAGTGGATGAGCTTTCATCCAGGCTTGTGTAAGACTCCAACCCAGAATTATGTAAAAGAAAATTGTAGATTTCAATTTGAATTCAAATAACTGACATGTAGAATTTGAAACCACAAAGATCACCACAAAACATCAGATCTGTAAGCAGCTGAAACCCATACAGTGATAGAACTAATTATGACATGCCAATCAAAACTAATCTGCAGGAGTCACCACTTAACCTTCAATTGAAGTCAAACTTAGATATGGACACTAAACACAGAATGAATAATAAGATCCAATGCTATTCACCGATCTACTCACAATTACAGACTCAGAGTTTGTTGTCCTGATACAAAGCATCAATGCGTATTGAATCTTAGTGTCTGGTTCAGAGAATTGCATCTACAGAAGTGTAACTTACAGACAATAGAAATTTGTACATAAGTCGAGCTTAATGGAGTATCTGGTGAATGCGCAATTGCCACGCAGAGGTGCTGGATCAGAATATCGCCATGTTGATCTTAGATGATTGTCGCTTAGCTCCCTTCCCCTGCCGCTGCTTGTGCCTAGGCCGTGTCTTGAGTGTGGCCTCAGCCAGAGGTATTTCGCTTTTTAGAAGGCAGCCACTACGAGACCCATAAGTCGTCACTGTAGATGAGAGTGCACCAGTAACCTACGAATCAAATGACGGACTCCATGAGCACTGGAAGAAATGAATGTAATTGACACGGAAAAGTCTCAGGCGAGCTACGCACCCTCAGCGAATGGTTGAGCAGCTACTCTCTCATACCAAATAGAGAAGTTCCCAAATCCGTGACAACCATAATGAAACCAATGATTAGAATAAATACCAATTGGACGTGCCGATTGGAGGATGTTGGCCAGATGAGAAAAACAAAAAATAAAAAATATAAATTCAAACTATGGCGCAACTCGATGGAGTCGGCCCAAAAGAATTATTTTAATTAATTTATTTAGTGTTTAAAAACACTATTTTCAAATCTCTTCCTGCCAACGGTCAAGTTGAGAATTTGAGAACATTAGAGTCCCCGCCTTCAGATGGTTGCTTGTCCTCAAACGACCTTAGATTGGGATGCTAGAAGATCTCTACCCTTTCCCAAGTAGCATCTTCAGCTGGTAGGTTCTTCTATTTGACTAGATATTCCGGGATAACCTTGTTTCTTAACCATTTCTCCCTCACACCCAACACTATTTCGGGCTCAAGAATTAGCTTCCCTTCGTCATCAAGTGGCGGCAGCTCCAATGATGGCGTAATCTGCTGTCCTAAGGCCTTCTTCAGACATGAAATGTGGAAGATATTATGAATTTTGCTTCTTGGGGGCAGTTCAAGTTCATAAGCAACCTTTGCAATTTTCCTTATGATCTTGAATAGTCCATAGAACGTAGGCCTCAGCTTCTCTGCTCCGCTCCCCTTGAGAGATGACTGCCGGTATGGTTGTAGCCTCAAGTACACCATGTCGTTGATTTCAAAAACCCTTTCAGTCCTTCGCTGATCAACATACAACTTTTGCTGATTTTGGGCTAGCTGGAGGTTTTCCTTCAAGGCATTCATGATGTCCACGCTCTATTGAACCATGTCCCTGGCACTCAGAACTCTACTGTCTGCAAGGATCAAATCCATGAAGGAAGTAGCCTCATACCCATAGAGGGCCTTGAATGGTGTCATCCCAATAGACATGTGGTATGTGGTGTTGTAACATAATTCTCCAAGATGTAGCTACTTCACCCAAGCTGATTGCTGTCCTGTTACGTAGTTCCTCAAGTATCCCTCAATCCATTTGTTCACTATCTCCGTTTGTCCATCTGTTTGTGGATGGTAGCTTGCGCTAGGGGTCAACTTCGTGTGAGCCAAACGAAAGAGTTCTTGACATAACAAGCTGATAAACTTTCTATCCCTGTCACTCATGATATTTATTGGCAACCCATGAAGTCTAAATACTTCCTTGAAAAACAAATCTGCAACTTGAGGTGCCTTAAATTCTGAGGTAATGGCAAAAAAATGAGCGTACTTAGTGAGCATATCCACCACAACATAAATGCAATCCTTACCTTGCACCCTTGGCAGCCCCGTGATGAAATCCATTGAAATGCTTTCCCACTTTTGATTGGGAATGGGTAAGGGCTACAACAAACCAGCTGGTAACATGTGCTCAGTTTTATTTTGTTGACACACCAGGCATTACCTTACATGCTGCAATATATCGCTTTTCAGGCCCTTCCATGCAAAATGTTCCCTGGCTTGTTTGTATGTCTTATAGAACCCTGGATGACCAACAAGAGGGGTATCATGGCAAGCTTTAATGACTTTTTTCTTGACTTTGGAGTGAGGTACAATGCAGACCCGATCTTTGTAAAGGATGAGCTCCTCAACCACCTTATACCTGTCATCGACTATATTCCCTTCCAAAATGTCATTAGCAAATGTATCCTTAGCATACTCGGCTATAATATCGATTTTCCAATCAGTCGATATATTAGTCATAGCACAAAGATAAGGCTTCCTAGAAAGAGCATCAACTACCACATTGTTCTTTCCCTTTACATATTCAATATCAAAATCCTAAGCTTGAAGTTTGCTTACCCATTTCTGCTGTCTATCGATCAAGTCCTGCTAATTTAGGAAGTGCTTCAAGCTGTTATGATCTGTCTTCACTACAAATTTCTCGCAGACTAGGTATTGTCTGAATTTGGCAAGAGCATGCATGATTGCTAACATCTCCTTGTCATACATGGAGAAAGCCTTCTCAAGTTTGGTGAACTTCCTACTCTCATAAGCAATAGGATGTCTATTTTGCATTAATACAACTCCAATACCTTCGCTTGAAGCATCACACTCAAGCACAAAAGGGGATGAAAATTTTGGAATAGCCAAGACAAGGCATGAGGTCATTACCTCCTTGAGTTTATCAAATGCCTCCTGGGCTGTGGGGCTCCATGAGAGGGCTCCTTTTTTTGTTAGATTGGTCAATGGTGCTGCCAGTTGGGAGAAACCCTTCACAAATCTCCTATAGTAGCTACATAAGCCCACTAATCCCCTTAGTTGTGTTAAATTCTTGGGGGTAGCCCATTCCTGTATTGCCTTGATTTTCTCTTCGCTCACAATAAGCCCTTGAGCGCTGATCTTGTGGCCCAAATATAGGATCTCCGTCATCCCAAATTCACATTTTGACATCTTAGCATAAAATGAATTCCTCTCAAGGATGTCAAGCACTTCCTCTATATGCTTCAAGTGTTCCTCCCATGTTTACTGTAAATCAAGATGTCATAAAAGAAAACCAATACAAATTTCCTTAACTGGAGAATGAATACCTGATTCATGCAGGATTGGAACGTAACAGGGGCTTGGTTAATCTAAATTGCACCACTAAGAATTCATAATGCCCGTAGTGGCACCTGAAAGCTGTCTTTTGTACATCCTCATCTCTGACTCTAATCTGGTGGTAGCCCGAACGCAAATCAATCTTGGAAAAGTACACTACCCCATTTAGCTCATTTATTAATTCATCTATCCTGGGGATAGGATAGCGGTTCTTGATTGTCTTCTTGTTGAGGGCTCTATAATCGATAATCGATACACATCCTGAGTGTTCCATCCTTTTTGACCAACACCACCGATGAAGTGAAGGGACTTGTGCTTGGACATATAAACCCCATATCCAATAATTCCTTGATGGCCTTCTCAATTTCTTCTTTGTATATCCGTGGGTGATGATAAGGAGTGGTGATTACTGGTTTGGCCCCCTCCTCCAACTCTATCACATGCTGGAAACCCTCTATCTGGTGGCAATCCTGCTGGTATCTCACTGAATACTTTACACTTTTTATCCAGGATAGCCTGAATTTCGCTTGGGAAAGCTCTTTCCTCCTTTGGTATGCTTGTATCTGTAATCAAGCACTCTGCTGCCCATGCCACTGGATCGCTACAAAAAGACTGCTCCATTCTTTTGGCGGAAACCACCATAGGCCCATTCCTGGAAAGGTCTTTGAGCACCACCTCCTTGCCCTCATGCTTGAATTTCAGCTCCATGGTTTGGTAGTTAGTGGTATATTCTCCTAGTGAGTGAAGCCATTGTACCCCCAATACCATGTCTGTGTCCCCCACATCGACCACATAGAAATCCTCTTTCATCTTGTGTCCTCCCAATAACAGTTCCATTTGTTGAATTCTTTTTGTGCATGGGAGAACATTTCCTCCGGCTGCCAGGATGTCAAACCCTTCAAAGTCTTTTGTTGCCAATCGCAATTTAGCCATCGTTCTCTTGTCGATGAAGTTATGTGTAGCCCCACTGTCAATTAGCACCATTACTTTTTGTCCCCGAAGAACTCCACTGACTCATAAGGAATGATATCAAGGTGTCCTTGATAGTGTTGCCAAAGTACTTCCTGTTGGGCCTCCTTCAATTGCAACTCCTTGCTGCTCCTCAGGGGTATCCTCTTCATTGTCCCCTTCTTCAGCATCGGCTTCATCATCGGATACCACTTCAATGTATTAAACTTGTCCCCTTCCCTAGCACCTGTGTTGGTTATTCCACTTCTCATTGCAGTAATAACACAAGCCCTTTTTGCGTAATTCATTTCTTGACATGCCTTGTGGACCTGTAGGGGGGATCTTGGGTGGCCGATTTGTTTTTATGAAAGGCTTCCTTGGCTGCCCTGCATTCTTGATAGTAGCCTTCCCCTTTTTGGTGGAATCTTCAAGACTCGGGGCTTTCCGAATGGTGTCCTCTAAAGTAGTCGGCTCTAAAGCCCTCACCAATCCACAAAAGGAGTCAGATAAGCCTTTGATGAAGAAGAAAGTGAGCCTCTTGTCTGATACGTCAGAAACCATCACTGCGAGTCTCTGAAATTCTGAAACATAATCATCCATGGTGCCTGCTTGCTTCAATCTGGGTAATTCCTGGAAGTATGCTTCAGGGTCTTTTTTGTCAAATCGTTCCACCAATTTCTGTGTAAAGTCAGCATACGATGATATGTGATCGAACCCTTGTGTCACAATGCCATGGTGCCACCATTCGTGAGCGAGATCCTCCAAGTGTAAAATGGCAAATTTGATAGCCTCCTCTTCCGTCATGGGGCTGAGCGAAAAATATGTGTCCAATTTATGAATCCATGATTGTGCAGTCATCTTTCCTGAACCATTGAATGTTGGTAGTGATAGCTTGCTGATGTTATGCTAGAGATCTCTATTCCCATAGTGTTGCCTTTCATCGCTTCGTCTGGCATTGTAAAACTGCTCAAAGGAGATGGTTGCTTGAGCCTTAGTGTCCAGATCTAAGTATTCACGAACAATGCTTGCATAGCTACGCTACTCTTCCCCTTCTTGTCGGCCTTCTGTCTTGGGAAAAAACCTTCGCTGAGAATGCTTGTGGGTGTGTCCAATGCAAGTCCTACTCTATTCTCCTCCTCCTGAGCACTTAGATTGTCCTCCTTCAGCACCACTGGATCCAAATTTAATGTTGTTAACAACTGCTGTAAGAGACTAAATTGCTTGCAACAAGGTTTGGTTTGTCTGGTCCTGTTGCTTCATGAATTTGTACAACTTGTCGTTCTGATCTCTATCTCCCATTTTTCCCTTACCTCTGCCTCCTATTCCTTGCACAACTTCAGTCTTCTTTTCTCTTTCCAAAGCATGAATATCCCTCTGACTTAAGTGCATAAGCTTTAGCCCACAGGCTGGCAGGCCTTAAGGCTTTGATACCATTGTAAGACTCCAACCCAAAATTATGTAAAAGAAAATTGTAGATTTCAATTTGAATTCAAATAACCGACATGTAGAATTTTGAAACCACAGAGATCATCGCAAAACATTAGATTTGTAATCAGCTGAAACCCATACAATGATAGAACTAATTATGACATGCCAATCGAAACTAACTTGCAGGAGTCACAACTTAACATTCAATTGAAGTCAAACTTAGATATGGACACTAAACACAAAATGAATAATAAAATCCAATGCTATTCACCGATCTGCTCACAATTATAGACTCAGAGTTTGTTGTCTTGATACGAAGCATCAATGCGTATTGAATCTTAGTGTACATAATTCGAGCTTAATGGAGTATCTGGTGAATGCGCAATTGCCACACAAAGGTGTTGGATCAGAATATCGCCATGTTGATCTTAGATGATTGTCGCTTAGCTCCCGTCCCCTGCCGCTGCTTATGTCTAGGCCATGTCTTGAGTGTGGCCTCGGCCAAAGGTATTTCGCTTTTTAGAAGGCAGCCGCTATGAGACCCGTAAGTCATTGCTGTAGATGAGAGTGCACCAGTAACCTGCGAATCAAATGACAGACTCCATGAGCACTGGAAGAAACAAATGTAATTGACATAGAAAAGTCTCAGGCGAGCTACGCACCCTAAGCGAATGGTTGAGCAGCTACGCTCTCACACCAAACAGAGAAGTTCCCAAATCCGTGACAACCAGAATGAAACGAATGATCAGAATAAATACCAATTGGACGTGCCGATTGGAGGATGTTGGCCAAATGAGAAAAACAAAAAACAAAAAATATAAATTCAAACTATGGCGCAACTCGATGGAGTCAGCCCAAAAGAATTATTTTAATTTATTTATTTAGTGTTTAAAAACACTATTTTCAAATCTCTTCCCGCCAACGGTCAGGTTGAGAATTTGGGAACATTACAACTTGAGACAACCTTCTCCATGGTGTCGTGCTTATCCACTGACAACATTTTTGGTGTAGGGTGGTACGTGGATACTAGAACATCAAGACACTTGAACTTCAATAAGAAGGTTTTCAACATACTTCAGGAGCAGAAGTTAGGTATACAAGTAGAGCTTGGTGATTAGGCTACATATCTTGTTATAGGGATTGGAACTGTTTCTTTCTGTACTTAGGTGATGTTCCTATATGTTTGTGGATTAACAAAGAACCTACACTTAGTTGCAGCCATGACATATCTTCTGTGTGTGGCTAAGTGTGATGATCAACAAGTTATTATAAATTGTGGCGAGGAATGTAGTCAACTATTTTCTAGATATATGCAAGAGGTTGGTTGTTGTAGGTTGATTGTTAATCTGATCAAACGAGAAGTCTTGACACATGATAATGACAAATTTTGTGAGCTTTTGCACAAGAGACTTGGTCATTTGCACCATTGAGCTTTACCTCCCTTGTGGCATATGATGTAGGGATTATTAAACTTCAAGATAGAGAATACTAGAATGTGCAAGGGTTGTGCACTCGACAAGGATACTGAGACTTCTTTGCCTAGCAACAAGCACAAATCAAGAGAGATTCTTGATCTAATTCATTCAAATGTGTGTGGACCTAGATCAATAGCTTCATTGGTGAGAAATATTTTCAATGTTTCATTAATTAATTCTTCAAGGAAAACCTAGATTTACTTCATGAAGACCAAAGATGAGATCTTTGGGAAGTTTCAAGAGTTCAAAGCCCTTGTGAAAAATCAGATAGGTTGGAAGATTATTTTTTTGAGGTTAGACAATGGAGGTGACTATATCTCCAAGGATTTTGATGCCTTTTGTGAAGATGTAGGAATCAAGAGGCAACTGATTATGCCTTACAACCTTCAACAAAATGGGGTTGTAGAGAGGAAGAACATGTTCGTAATAGAGACAACAAAGACCATGATTTATGACTTAGATTTACCCATTTTTTTGGACAAAAGCATGTAGTTGTGTTGTGTACATATTAAATAGGTATCCTCACAAGGTTTTAAAGGACAAGACTTGAGCGGAAGCTTTCATAGGAGAGAAACTTAATGTTTCTCATTTTCGGGTGTGTTTGGGAGTCCTCTTTACATCCATGCGCTAGAGGATAAAAAGGAATTAGTTTGAAACTTCTAACCTGAAGAGTGTGTTTGTGGGATATAGTAAGTCTTTCAAGGCTTTCAAGATCTAGGTTCTGTCACAATGAAATTTAGTAGTGAGCTGCGATGTGAAATTTGATGAAGATGCATGATCCTTTAAGTCTCAAAAGCTTCCCATGAAGCTTAATGAAAGAAAACAAATTGTACCAAATTCTAATCAGCAAAACACAACAGTCCCATTTGTAGATCAACCAAGTTCTAGTATAACAGCAGATACCTTAGCACTACCTAAATTTGCTAGGAAGCCTAGATGGATTACTTAGACATTGCAAGAGGCACAAGAACCATGAGCATCAAAAAAATATTTCAAAGTGAGGCATCCACCTAAGAAGTTTCTGAGTTATGTTGCTTTTCCATCATTGATGCAGAGCTTTCTAGTTTTCAATAGGCAAATTCAAAGTGTGGTGAGATGCCATGATGGAGATAACTCCATTATATTGAATGATGTTTGGGAGATTGTGCAAAGACTAGATGTAAAGTCAATGATTTATTCCAAGTGGTTCTACAAAGCGAAACATGTAGTAGATGGGATTACAGAAAAGTACAAGGCTAGATTTGCTACATGAGTGTTCTCTCAAAAAGAGGAAGTTGACTATTGTGAGACTTTTGCTATTGTTGCAAGATACACTTCTATTAGGGTAATTATGTCTCGTATCTTATTTTAGTTGGTCTCTACATCAAATGGATGTAAAGACAACTTTTTTGAATAGCAATATAGAGGAAGAAGTGTATATAAATCAACCAGGTGGGTTTTAGGTGCATGGCGAGAGGTCCATGTATTCAGGTTGAAGAAGACCTTGTATGGGTTGAAACAAGCACCGCATGCTTGGTATTTGCAGATCCATTAATAATTTAATAGTTGAAGGTGGGCTTCACCAAAACTACTGTAGGTTCTATTCTTTATTATCTGGTCAATAAATCTGATCTTTTAGTTTTAGTCTTGTATATGGTTGACTTGATCCTTGTAGGAAGTAGTGAGAAGCTCATAGCATGGTGTAGGTGGGAGTTGGAATCTGAGTTTGATATGAAGGATATTGGCCTTATGCACTATTTTCTGGGGCTTGAGGTGTGGTAGGGTACAAGAGAAGGCTTCCTTAGTCAAGGGAAACACATAGCAGATATTCTAAAGAAATCTTAGATGATGGATTGTAAACCTCATGCTACTCCAGTGGTCCCAAATTTGATTGTAGGTTCATAATCAAATTTGGCGGATCCTTTTGTGTACAAGCAATTAATAGGTTATCTCATATATTTGGTAAATACTTGACCTAATATTTGCTTTGTAATGAGTACATTAAGCTAGTTCATAGTTTGCTGAGGCAATTTCACTCGATTGTTGCAAAATATTTGCTCAGATACTTGAAGGGCACAATTCTTTATGGATTGAGATATGTTGGAGGTAGATAATTTATGTTGTATGTCTTTGTGGATTCGGGCTGAGAGTTAATGCTAGGAAGAGCACTTTAGGTTTTTGTTTTAGCTTGGGGTCATGTATGATATCTTGGTTCAGCAAGAAGCAGGTAGTAGTAACATTATTTTTAGCTGAGGCAGAGCACATAGTAGCTTCTTCTGGTAGTTGTGAGGCTATTTGAATTTGCAAGTTGATAGTAGAAATTATCAATCAAGTTTTGGAGCCGACAATAGTGTATTGTAACAATCAGAGTCGAATCAAGCTCTCTAAGAATCCAGTTGTTTGATGATTGCTCCAGGCATATAGACATTCAATATCATTTCCTTGGAGAAAATTCAGAAGGGAACAATTGTTCTTCAATATGTACCCTTATATGGGCAGTTTGCAGACATTTTGACAAAGCCTTAGCGAAAAGGAAGTTCGAAATACTAAGAGAGAGACTAGGTTTGATGGAGAACACCACCTTCGCAAAGACGGAGTGGTGGCTTTTCAAGTTTATTGCTTGGCTGCTGTTCTTCTACAGTTGGGTATTAAAAGAAGCTTTAAGTTTTTAAAAAAATTTTTTTAGCTAAACACTGGACTCTTTTATCTTTACTAGCTTTTTGTATATTTAAAGGATTTCAAATTCATGAAGATAAGTTGTTTTGTTTCTAGAGTAAAGCACTTTGTCTTCTGTTATATTTAGCTTTGCTTGCTTTATTTTTTGTAAAGCCAAGAAGATTATTTTAGTCTATAAAAAAGATCTTGGGTGCATAACTTAGTAGAAGCAAAAATATAGAATACAGAAGAAGAACGTTTAATTCAGTTTCAGTTTAACAAATGACAGTTTTTTAATTGTTTATTGTTTGTTTTTTTGTTTTTTCAGTAGTGTATGTTTGCAGGTTTTGTACTCACGATTACTGTTTTCATTGTAGTTTGAATTTGTAGTCAGGAATATTTTTCTGAGTACAGAAACTGCTTACCATGGTCTAAAAGTTTTAACACTATGTTGGTGGTTACAACTTACAAACTTAAAAATGAAATCATATTTTTTTAATTAATTTCTAAAGGTTTTATTAATTGCATGTGCATCTCTAGAATTTACATTGAGCATAAATTTTAGGAAATTGTTTGTAGTCTTCTTAGTTTTCAATTCATGTTCAGGAAGCTGATGGATGTAAGTTAATAGAATGTAAGCAAAACAACATGGAAGTTTGCTAAATCATCTTGCTAGTGTATATTTCTGTCCTTTCAAGTTCTTGACCTGCTTTGGTCATTTGTAAACACTAATATAAGGTCTTCCTTTCTTTGTTTTAAAAATTGTTGTATGTATGCCCCTTCCATTATATTTCCCGATGGCTCATATTCAGCTTCCCTTGGATAATCATCAGATGGATTAAAGACTCAAACTGCAAGTTTGTTGCTTTGAGTAAGGACTTTCTAGAAATTCCATTGGTGTTTGGTTAGCGGAATATACAAGAGAGGAAATGGTAGCTGGTCAGCAAAAGACGCCATTAACTAATATTTGTGCTATTTCAAAAAATGGTGGTGAAGAGTTTTGTTCAGAAAAGAGAAAAATCAAGATAGAGCTCTCTGAATGGTTCCAAACAATGAGACCTCATATTGCTCTAGAATGGGATGATACTGAAAAGAAAGCAGTGGCTCGAAAGGGACAAGTGGGAATCACATGAAGGCACCTTTTACCTTTTCATGGACCATCTCCACATCATTCTTGCATGGATTTGGCTGATGTGTTTATTATTCCAGAGGAACTGTATGAACTGAAGGATCTCAAGGATGTTCTTACGTATGAGGTAAGCTATTTCTACTACATGGAATGCTTTCTGTAGATGAATCTATTAGTTTGTTTCCTCAAATAGCATTTTTATTTTGTTCTCATGTTTTGACACAAAAAATATGCACTATGTGCTTCTGTTGGATCTAAGCATTTAAAAGATGGACAGGTTTGGCAATCACGCTTTTCAGATTCAGAACAGAAGCTTCTTTCTGAGTTCCTTCCCAAAGGATTTGATGCAGAAATAGTTGTACAATCCTTGCTTCTTGGTCACAATTTTCATTTTGGAAATCCGTTCATTGGTTGGTATGTAAATCTAAACATATGATCATGCCTATTATACTTTATGTTTAGTTACTTTTGATAAATTAAGCTCTTTAACCCTAGTACTTATCCTTTGTAACCAATGGTACTTTGTTAGTCCTACTGACCTATTTTGGTTATATCTTGAATTTAAATTCTTTTATCTCACTTATATGAGTTATATGATTATATCATTGGTCTATGTTTGATTTGTTTTAAGGATTTATCGCTCATCTGACATAAACAGTGTTGTTATTAGGAACAATGTTTTCTGTCGTAAATTCAATTTCCCCATTGCTCTTATCTTCCAAAATTTAGCAAATCATATAATTGTCAAATATCGTTCATACTGAAATATCTGTTTCAAAAAATATGTGTCCCCCAAAACATCAAAGGCAGTCACACACTGATGTAATTAAAGGGTAGACTTGCATCGATTTAAATATTTTTATGAAACTATTATGCAATGTGATGAGACTGGAATACTGTTTTAAGGATCAGAAAGAGGACTCAGGAGATGATCTTAAAAACGGTAATCCTGCTGTAGAAATGTATGTTTAATCATGTACTTTTGTTACCTTTGTTTTTCTCTAAGATTCCACTCTCCTTCACTTTCTCTGATTTCATGAAGTTATCTGCTGAATAGTTTTGATTATAAAACAAACATGCAGTATGCAAAAGTTTTGTTTTTCTTATTTGGGAGAGGAGTGCTGGACAAAAACTAGCATGGAACGTTAGTACAAGGAAAATGAACCATGCAATAAGGAATCTTATGTATGTGGGGATTTGATATCACTTTGGGAAGTGTTGAACATACCCCTTGTGATTGCTTGGTATTTTGATAATTCATTGTCCTGGAAGAATACAACAAATGTACCCTTTTGTCAGTCATGTTCTTTACTTATAGAGCCCAGAAATGAAGAGTTTTGTTAACATTCAACTTAGAACTGGTGCTGACTGACTTTGATATTTGAAGCCATGCTTTTTGCTTGCAAGTCGTCGTTGCTTTGCAGTGGTGGTATGCATCCAGATGCAATTCGTAAGAGAGGTTGAGTTGAGAGCTAGCAAGAAAGCATACTATTCTGAAGTTCAAAAATATCATAAAAAGTAAGTTCATTGTTTTTTATATGTACTTTTTCTTATTTCACTTGGTGTTCTTGTTATAATGTCTAAATGGCAAGGCTTACAACATGTTAACATGATGTTTGCCTACGGAATGTAATTCAAGTACTACGTGCTACTGGCAAACTAGTCATGTGCAGGACATAGAACATAACAGTAAACTAGAAAGATATCATGTTTGAACCATAGTTACAAGACTCGGACTCGCCTCGGACTCGGCAAGCTGATTTTTGACTCGGACTCGGACTCGGACTTGGAGCCCAAACTCGCCCAAGACTCGGCAAATAGAAAAACCCAAGAAATTCAGAGATTTTTAAGGATTTAAAGCTTGTTTCATGCACCCTTTAGTAAATAAATCTTAAATACACAATAACATCATGAAATAGAAACTACTATGATCCTATACACAAACATCTATTGATCACATAAGTATAAACGCAAATTTTAGCTGAAGGAAATAAGTAATTACTTAATACTTGATAGTTAATAACAATAACAGTAGTAAGAGTTTAAAGTTTAAAGTTAAACAGTTAGAACTTAGATATATAAATGTTGTGAAATGTATACAATACTCATGGAATATGAAATCCATGGCATCAAAAGTTCCAAACATATAATAAAAGTAAAACAAAAGCTATAAGTCTATGGCTCAGAGGAGCCTGCATCACTAAGGCTCTAAACTTTAGTCCTCTTGCGTAGACGTCTAAGATAGGTCTTGGATGATGTTGCAGCCATCATCTCTGCCTGTGTCTCAGTGTCAGACTCAGAGGCACCCAAACCAGCATCCAAGGTGTCTCCTCGTGCTCTATCCTCCTCCTCTGCCATGGCTATTGCCTCTGCCTCTCGATCTGCCTGGTCGACCCAATCAAGGTCCTCATCGGTAAAAACAGGATTCTCGACCTCAGTGATCCAATCTAACTGTGGATCAACCTCCTCCAACGTGATGGGTGACAAGTCAGTGCCCAATATCTGTCTATGGCGAAGGCGCAGGTTGTAATGAACATAAACAAGATCATTCAACCTCTGCACTGACAACCTGTTGCGCTTCTTGGAGTGTATGTGCTCAAACATACTCCAATTGCGCTCACAACCTGAGGCATTGCATGGTTGGCTCAACACTCGAATCGCAATCCTCTGAAGATTTGGTACTTTAGCACCAAATCTCTCCCACCATGCATCTGAGATGAGAAAAAGAAAAAAAAAAAATCTCATTGTGAAATGTGAATATTTAATTATAATATGAACATTGAATATAAAAGATTGAAAAGTGGTAATTTTTAAACTATATTATGCCCTTAATAAATTTTTACCTGGCTGCAATGTCAATTGAGTATCTTTGCATATATCTCTTGCAAAGAGATCTCCTTGTGCAAGTTTGAAAATCTCTATCTCGGCAACAATTTGGGCTCCAACATGAGAATCAGACATCCACTCAATGACTGTGTAGAGCCCACTCAAAACCTCCTCATCTGCCTTGAATTCTTTGCGAAATTGGAATGCCGGATTGAGAAAATATGCTGCTGTGTGTAGGGGCTTGTGAAGCTGGAGGTGCCATCATCTATCGATGATCTCCCAAATGGGGCGATACTTACTATCAATTCCCCCATAAATGGATCTAATGGCCTCTTTGGCCCTATCCATGCCCTCGTATATGTAGCCCATTGCGGGCTTTTCCCCATCAGCAACTCGTAATAGAACCACTAAGGGCTCTGTGACCTGCAATTATTATGAAACATTGACATAAGTAAGAGTTAACAAAAAAAAGCAAATAAAATAAAAACAAGAATGAAAATAATAAAATATAATGTAGAATTACTAAACTAATTACTTATTAGTTATTACATTTACCTTGACAATCTCCTTAGTAGGCACCCAAAAGCCCTGCTCATCAAAAATCCAACCTGACGCACTTATCCCTGCATTTGTCTTAGAATATGTTGAGGAAGCCCACTCCTCACTAACAAACATCCGCCTCAAAGCTCCCTTTGACTGCAGTAAGGATTGTAGAGTGATGAAGTTGGTAGCAAAGCGTGTTATCCCAGGGCGAGCCAACTCCTTTTGCCCCGTGTATTGCCTCATAAGGTTGAGGACCCATGTGTGATTATATATGTACTTACAAATATTCCTTGCGGTCTCTACACATGCTTTGATCCAGTCAAGCTTGCCAAGATCCTCCAATATGAGGTCAAGGCAATGAGCGGCACAAGGTGTCCAAAATAATGATGGGTGCCTATCCATCAATAGTCTACCTGCAGCAACATAATTTGCTGCATTATCCGTCACTATTTGCACCACATTCTCCTCCCCTACCTCAGCCAAGACACCCTCCAAAGCCTCACAAAGGAATTCAGCATTTTTGGAGTTGCCGGATGCATCAATAGATTTAATGAACACGGTACCACCTGAAAAAGAAACAAAATAAATGATTCAATTAAATATAAATTTAAAATCTTGATTGTTAATCACTAAAGCAATGCATTTTAGGAAGTAAAATATTTACCCGAGGAAGAAACAAGAAAGTTGAGCAATGTCCTATTTCTTCTATCGGTCCAACCATCAGTCATGATGGTGCAACCCTTCGTCCTCCAAATTTCTCGCTGCTCCTCTATTCTGACTTTCACATCAGCCACTTTTTGGGACAAAATGGGGCCTTTTATCTCTTCATCATTAGGGGCTTTGAACCCCACCCCACAAACAGTAACTGCATCAATCATATTTTGCCAATATGGAGACCTAACACAAATAAATTAAATTTAGTAACTACTAATTAGTATTGAAAAATGTATAATTTCAATTTGAATTCAACATAGCTCTAAAAATAAAATTCAAGAGATAAAGAATCAACTATCAAGCAACAAGCTATATATTTTAAAACAAAACAAAAGAAGAATTACCTGGCTGCATGAAATGGAATGTCGCAATAAAACCAGAAGTCTCCAATTGCAGCTTTGGTTGCATCATGTTTATCCTTGTTCCAACCCATGCTCTCAAGAGACAGTTGGGAACCCGGAGTAGTGCGTGGCAAAATATATGAATCCAGCCTAGATCCACGAACTCTAGGCCCAATGCTAAGTTTGCTAACGCTACCACTGCCACTGCCACTACCACTACCAACAACTGAAGGTGAAGAACCTAGAGGAATTTTAGGCATGGAAGAACTCGAATCTCCAACTCCACACATGGCTGCCATCTCATCTTTTTGCTTCTTTTTTAACTCTTTTTGTTGCTCAAAGGTTTCCAATTGCACTTGCACTTCATGCATTACCTCAATAGGGACCTTTGTGCAAGGATTAGCATCTCGGCACGGTATACATGCAAGGTGGTATTTCAATCTATTAATGCCACCCCCAAGAAAAAGAGTTTTGCAATGAAAACATTGTATTTCTCCTTTTTCTTGCCCAGGGGTAATAATGGCATGTTTCCAACAAGGATCTCTTTTACCTTGAGACATGGTGAAATTGAATATGATGGAGACAATTTATAGATATATGTTATAACAATGCTGCAATAACACATAAATTTTATAAAATTAGCATTCAAAGTATAATTTATAATAAAACTAAAAAACCTAGGGTTTGCAAGTTTGCAACTATAAAACTATTTTTTTTTTTGCAAGAATGCCTAGGGTTTGTTCAACAAAAAACTTAAAGTCTTAAACACACACACCTAGGGTTTGTATTTATTTGTAACTTGTTCTTTGTTTCACTAAAACAAAATAGAAAAAACAAAGAAGAAAAAAAGAATAGAAAATGAAGTTTTGGTTAAAAAAAACAAAAAAACCTTCAAAACTCAAACATACCTCTTCAATCTTCTTTGAAATCAATGGAAATCTCTTTCCAATCCCTTGTAGACTCCTCTAGATGCAGCAAAATCACCTACGAACCTGCACAAATGCGATTCAATAAGCATTTGGTGCTCAATCTCTTTGCTGATTTTCCTTCAATGCAAATGTGTTTTGGCTCTCTTCTCTCTTTTTTCTCTCTTACTTGGCTTGAAAATAAAATGAAGTGCCTTTTGGAGGAATAGAGGCAAGCATAAAAGCAAAAAGAAAAAAAAATGAAACTTTAAAATGTGTTTTTTTTGACACACACGCCCACAAAGTGATGGCCGAGTCTTTGGCACGAGACTCGGTGAGTCTGGCGAGTCTTGGCGAGTCTGGCGAGTACTCGGCATCCGAGTCTGTGGGACTCGCCAAGCCTCACTCGCCTCGGGACTCGCGAGTACTCGCTGAGTTTAGGCGAGTCTTGTAACTATGGTTTGAACACTAGGAGCTTTATTCATTATCAGAAATATCATGTACAATCAGAGAGTATCAAGAGTGCTTAACAATATAACCATTGGCACATAACTATCTCCTGACTATCCCAACAGACTACATATAACGTTCGGCGGTGGTTAGATAACCAACCGACACGACGTTTCATAACAACATTAACATTAACATTAATCTGGACATGATTACCTGAAAGTACATGACATGTATTATTCTTACTAACTATAGCTTTATTAGCAATTGGCCGACTACGACCGAAAACAAAGTAAAGATATACTACTAACATCATCCCCCCTACAAAGAAGTCATCTTTGAGGCGACAAAACAACACCAGGGAATGAATGTCATAACAAAATTAATGAGGAGGGGGAAGTGAGGACGTCCCTGGATGTACAGATGATGTTGGCGTAGTGGAGGAATGCTCTGCCCGCAGTCGCCTCACTTCATCTGTGCGTGTGCGGAGCTGGCGATCAGCAAGTATCTCCCTCTCTCTGGCGGCCTTCACCATAAGAGCTGCGTTCATCAACTGGTATTTAGTTTTGGCTGCCTCTGCGCTCTTCGCTACCAGTTGATCTTCCAAGTCTTTCACTCTGCACCCCCATGCCTCCTCTTTCTATCGTGCCTCCTCTTCCAAGGTGAGCACTCGAGTCTCCAAAGCCTCCAACTGGGCTCCCCTATCCTGAGCTAGCCGAGTCTGCTCTGTCAAATCTTTCTGTATAATAGTCATTTGGGCAGCTGACGACTCCATCTTCTGTAAGAATCTATATGCTCCACCCTGCGGGATACTGCAACCTCAGTGGATAGCACCTGACGTTTCATGAGGTAGAAGACATCTCGAAATGCAAGCTCAATATGGTAAAGACTCTCAAGAACCCCAGCATCTCAACCTGCTAGTCGTGGTGGTCTACCCCGCCATGCCTTCATCATTGCAGTGGTCTCCCCTGCTGGCCATCCTACACCGAATATCCGAGTAAACTCGGCTTCACACCCCATCTGCACAAACCCTCGAATACGTTGGACCTCCTGTCCCACGAGTGGAGATCGACCAATCTTAAGCTCACGAGAAACCTGGCCTACTCGAATCATTAATCTGCCCATATGCTCCAACTCCTCCACATATCGCTGCACTGTACCAACTGGATCCGATGGGTCCGGTTGAGACATCTCTACCACAAGTCCATCAGTGGAGTCACCCTCCTGCTCGCCAAGGGCTATGGCCTCCGGAAGTACATCCCTAGCTGTCTGCTCAGGCTCAAGTACTGCTATCCCTGGCGTCATCTCTGGAGGTACCTCAGGTTGGGCAAGTGTTTCCTCCACCAGTCGGGCTATCTCGCTCTGCTGGGTGTGAAGAACAGGGCCTGCTTCACCCATTAAGCCCTCTAAAGGACTCTCTATCGGCTGCTCTGGCTGCTCGGCCACCTCGAGTGTGAGGCCCACTGATCTTAGCCAACTGTCAATCTGGGCTACCCCTGGTGCTCCTGGTGGTGTAATAGGGGAAGCAGCGGTCTCCTCTGTGACTATCCCCAATGTCCTTGTCGCCAGGGGTTCCCCAGGTGTTGCAACTCCGGATGTTGAACCTGGTAGGTCCCTGTTCACTGGCAGTTGCTCAAGTGTAGGAGCCTCAACTAAAATCTCAACCGACGCTGTGGATGCTACCGACATAGTAGCTGCTGATGCAATGGCCGCCCAGCGTGATGGCATTGTGGCGAGTGGCGCCCATCGTGGTGATGCGCCCGGTGATGAGGCCGCGACTCTTAGTGTCCGCCCAACTCCAACTGGGGAAACCGGAAGAGTGAAAGTCACTATCTGTTCCTTCTCTGTCACTGGCGGTGCTGGAAGAGTGAACCCGACTGGTTGCAATAATGGTACCTCCACCGTTGCTACTATCTGCCCGTCAATAGCTATGGACACCTCCTCATCCCCTGGCGAACTGGACGCCGATACTGAAGAAGACAGATCAATAGGTTCCCCCTTTGATGCATCAGCTTGCTTCGATGTCTCTTCGGCCGATGTTTCCTCTGCCACTGATGCCTCTATCCGCTTCCTTTTCTTTCCTCCAGTAGTGCCTTCGCCAACCTATTTAAGTTCCAACTCCGTCCAGTAGAACACCGTCGGCAATCTTGGGTCTAGGTGTGTGAGAGGCTGCATTCGACCCCATCTGCTTTCCGGCACCTGAGTATGCACAGCATCAAGAAAAAGAGCAATGGCATGCTGTGTCATATAAAAATACTTGTGCCGCTGGGCTAAGAATTCCCGGATCCTTTCAGTGAGTAACCTTGCCCAGTTATATACTCAGCCAACACTCAGCCCTACAATGTAATCTACCATCCAGATGGCGATGTCAGACACACGACTGGCACCAGTGAGTCGGCATTTCATTAAATCTAAGAGGCACTTCCATTCGGCAGTTGCCAGGTAATGTTTGCGGAGGCCCCGATTGCCTGCATTCCATATAGTATCCTTCTCTTTGGCTGTTAAATCCTGGCGACACACTTGCTTGATCAAGATTTCCTTACGTTGCTGTGTCATCTTCTTTGGCTTATTCACTCCTACCCCAGTGGCTGGAACACCAAAAACTCGCTCAAAATCCTACGGCCAGAAGGAAACTGTAACTATACAGCCTCTATAGTCGATCACCGATTTGTGACTGTCGGCAATAATTATCTACCATGGCCTTCAACCAGGGCTCGAACTTGCGTGAATTAAAAAATGGTACTAGAATGGCTTTATCCACCCGAGCATGCTGTAGTGAAATCTTCAAAGCGGGGTCATCGGCTGTGCTTCGCCACCACTGCTTGCACTCATTGCCAGTTAAGTTTTCCCAAGACATTGTCTCTGTGTCGGCATCCATTCTCTTTTTCTTGCCTGTCGAGGTTACTTTCGGCTTCTGTTGCACAATCTTCTTTCCTTTGTCCATTGTATCGATTATGTGGCGATTCCAGTTGCTTTTATTTCCTTCCAGGCGGTTACCAAAATTGCCAAACTCCAATAACTACCGTACGCCTTGAGAGATTGATGACTGCCGTATAGTGTGAAAGGATGGTCCTGTATGTTGTACGACTTGAAGCCTCTATGAAAGCCGTACAGTAGGAGATCTTTGAGAGCAAGAGAGCCATACGATGTGCAAACCCTCTAAGTGGAGAAGCCGTATGATGCCAAACCCTTGTGCGTTCTGTACGATGCCAAATCCTTGAGAGTGTCGTACGGTGTCAGGAGCATGAAGGTGCCGTACGGCGTCAGAAGTCTGAGGATTCCGTATGTCTATAATCTCAGTGCACTCTTCAACTCGGCAAGTTTGCAAATTTTCTATGCTCTGGGAACTTTGCGAATACCGTACACATCCAATAATTCTTGCCTGTAGTTGTCGTATGATGTAGAACCTGGCACTAATTCCAACTTGTAATTGTCGTACGACCTTGGAAGGACTGGAATGCCGTGCAACTTGCAGCTTGTCTAATTGCCGTACGACCTCCAGAGACCAAAAGAACTGCCGAACGATCTCATAAGACTAAGAGAATTGCCGTACGATCTCAATAGACCAAGGGTGTCGTACGACCAGAGGAAACAAGTTGTGCCCAGTGAATGAGATAATCAACCCTTGGCGTACGACTTGGAGATGTTGCAAATGACGTCGTATGATTAAGCCTGGGAAGTTCAAAGTCCGTTGGTTAGGACCGTTTCGAATTCGAGAAGTCTATGACAATGGCTCTATAAAACTTGAGAATTTAGACGGGTCACCCATACTAGAAGCAATCAATGGTTCTAAATTGAAGCAGTATCAGGAAAGGAAAGAGAACGCCATTGCCATCAATATGTTGGGTTATGCTACTAAAGAAGATTGGGTTGTGCAAGCAGAGGATTTGACGGAATATGACTGGGGACCAGGAGGCCCCGGCTATGCAGCCGAAGGAGTTTGGAGGGAGTCGGGTGTAGATCAAATCGCTGAAGAGAGACTGGGGCAGAAAACGGTAGAAGGCATCGCTATACCTCGGGTGCACAAGCATTTGACCAATGCAGTATTCAGGACACCAGCATTATGGCAAAGAATGGGTGGACATTGGTGTTTTATAGCCCCGTATGAAGGCCTCAAGCGAGGATACTTGGCGAAAGAATTAGACACCGAGGCACAGAAAGAGAAAGAAGAACAACTCGTCCATGAAAGAAGTCTGGGTCAACTTGAGATTGCTGATGATGAAGCAAATGATTGGAACGATGAGCAGTGGGAAGCCTATTTTGAACGAACAGCTCCATGTTTAAAGACTGTAATGATGACAGAAGATATGTTCATTTCAAGTGTAGATGGGTACACTGAAGATGTAATTAAGCACTCGAGACGAGAACGGAGGAAGGTGCCGAGGTTTGTGACACGAGATGGGCTTTGGAAAATAATACCTAATGCAGCCGAGCCACCAACTGTTCAAGGCAAAGAGGTTACGTGGTATCAACGTTACGGCAGGCAATATATCGACGACAGTTTCAAAGGTACTGGCCCTGCTCCATTGCTTGATAAATGGTTTGATATAAAATATATAGGATCATGTTGTGAGGAAGAATGCTATAAGCAGCCCCCGCATACGTGCAAATGGTACTATGCATCTGAGGTAAAGGTGAGAACAGATAGAGGAGTACGGGGAATAAAAAGAACTTTTGAAAAAGGAGAGGAGAGGAGAGAGAAAATAAACAAAAATTGAAAAAATTAAAGATAAAAGAGCAAAAAATTAAAAGATATAGAAAAATGGAAGATAGAAAAATGAATGAAGAAAAACAAGGTAAATGGAGGAGAGAGGAGAGAGAAAACAAAAATAAAAGAATTAGGGGTAAGGAATTAAAAGGAATTGGAAAGAGAAATAATATTAAGGGGAAAAAATAAAAGTATTAAAAAGGTGGACATATTATATGGATTTATAAAAAATAAAAGAGGCAGACTTATGGGAAAAGCAAAGCCGACTAAAGAAAGGAAGATTAAAATAAAAATTATAGTGAGAGCCTTGGCCATCATACGCCGATGGGGAAAAGATGTTGAAGGGAGTAAGAATCGGCAAAGTATTAAAAGAAGTAAAGTGCAAAATAGCCGAATTTTAGCAAAGGAAGAAGTGCGACCATCAAAAACACTCAGCAAGAAGACATTGACGCACAGGAGGGTTGGCTCTCAAACCGTATGGCATCCTTTCCAACCTTGGAAAATCGTACGGCATCATTCTCAACATCTGCAAGTCGTACGTCATTCTCTTGATCTCTTGCAAATCGTACGGTGTCATTTTTAACCTTTGCAAGTCGTACGACATTACTTTGGGTCTCTTGAAATCATACGGCGTCATTTGCAACATCTCCAAGTCGTACGCCAAGGGTTGATTATCTCATTTACTGGGCACAACTTGTTTCCTCTGGTTGTACGGCGCCCTTGGTCTGTTGAGATCGTACGACAATTCTCTTGGTCTTTTGAGATCGTTCGGTAGTTCTTTTGGTCTCTGGAGGTCATACGGCAATTAGACAAGCTGCAAGTTGCACGGCATTCCGGTCCTTCCCAGGTGGTCGTATGGCAATTACAAGTTAGAATTAGTGCCAGGTTCTACATCGTACGACAACTACAGGCAAGAATTATTGGATGTGTACGGTATTCGCAAAGTTCCTAGAGCATAGAAAATTTGCAAACTTGCCAAGTTGAAGAGTGCACTGAGATTATAGACATATGAAATCCTTAGACTTCTAACGCCATACGACACCACCATGCTCCTGACACCATACGACACTCTCAAGGATTCGGCATCGTACGGAACGCACAAGGGTTTGGCATCATACAGCTTCTCCACTTAGAGGGTTTGCACATCGTACGACTCTCTTGCTCTCAGAGATCTCACATTGTACGGATTTCACAGAGGCTTCAAGTCGTACAACATACAGGACCATCCTTTCACACTATACGGCAGTCATCAATCTCTCAAGGCGTATGGCAGTTATTGGAGTTTGGCAGTTTTGGTAACCGCCTAGAAGGAAATAAAAGCAACTGGAATCACTGCATAATCGATACAATGGACAAAGGCAAGAAGATTGTGCAACAGAAGCCGAAAGTAACCTCGACAGGCAAGAAAAAGAGAATGGATGCCGACACAGAGACAATGTCTTGGGAAAACTTAACTGGCAACGAGTGCAAGCAGTGGTGGCGGAGCACAGCCGATGACCACGCTTTGAAGATTGCACTACAGCATGCTCGGGTGGATAAAGCCATTCTAGTACCATTTTTTAATTCATGCGAGTTTGAGCCCTGGTTGAAGGCCATGGTAGATAATTATTGCCGACATAGTCACAAATCGGTGATCGACTATAGAGGCTGTATAGTCACAGTTTCCTTTTGGCCGCAGGATTTTGAGCAAGTTTTTGGCGTTCCAGCCACTGGGGTAGGAGTGAATAAGCCAAAGAAGATGACACAACAGCATAAGGAAATCTTGATCAAGCAAGTGTGTCGCCAAGATGTAACAGCCGAAGAGAAGGATACTATATGGAATGCAGGCAATCGGGGCCTCCGCAAAAATTACCTGGCAACTGCTGAATGGAAGTGCCTCTTAGATTTAATGAAATGCCGATTCACTGGTGCGAATCGTGTGTCTGACATCGCCATCTGGATGGTAGATTACATGGTAGGGCTGAGTATTGGCCGAGTATATAACTGGGCAAGGTTACTCACTGAAAGGATCCGGGAATTCTTAGCCCAGCGGCACAAGGCTTTTTATATGACACAGCATGCCATTACTCTTTTTCTTGATGTTGTGCATACTCAAGTGCCGGAAAGCAGATGGGGTCGAATGCAGCCTCTCACACACCTAGACCCAGGATTGCCGACGGTGTTCTACTGGACAGAGTTGGAACTTAAACAGGTTGGCGAAGGCACTACTGGAGGAAAGAAAAGGAAGCAGATAGAGGCATCAGTGGCAGAGGAAACATCGGCCGAAGAGACATCGGAGCAAGCTGATGCATCAGAGGGGGAACCTATTGATTTGTCTTCTTCAATATCGACGTCCAGTTCGCCAGGGGATGAGGAGGTGTCCATAGCTATTGACGGGCAGATAGTAGCAACGGTGGAGGTACCATTATTGCAACCAACTGGGTTCACTCTTCCAGCATCGCCAGTGATAGAGAAGGAACAGACAGTGACTTTCACTCTTCTTGTTTCGCTAGTTGGAGTTGGGCGGACACTGAGAGTCGCGGCCTCATCACCAGGCGCATCACCAGGATGGGCGCCACTCGCCACAATGCCATCACGCTGGGCGGCCACTGCATCAGCGACTACTATGTCGGCAGCATCCACAGCATTGGTTGAGATTTTAGCTGAGGCTCCTACACTTGAGCAGCTACCAACGAATAGGGACCTACCAGGTTCAACATCCGGAGTTGCAACACTTGGGGAACCCCTGGCGACAGGGACATGGGGGACAGCCACAGACGGGACCGCTGCTTCCCCTATTACACCACCAGGAGCACCAGGGGTAGCCCAGATTGACAGTTGGCTAGGATCAGTGAGCCTCACACTCGAGGTGGCCGAGCAGCCAGAGCAGCCAATAGAGAGTCCTTCAGAGGGCTTAATGGGTGAAGCAGGCCCTATTCTCCACACCCAGCAGAGCGAGACAGCCCGACTGGTGGAGGAAACGCTTGCCCAACCTGAGGTACCGCCAAAGATGACGCCAGGGATAGCAGTACCTGAGCCTGAGTAGACAGCTAGGGATGTACTTCCGGAGGCTGCAACCCTTGGCGAGGAGGAGGAGGGTGACTCCACTGATGGACTCTTGGTAGAGATGTCTCAACCAGACCCATCGGATCCAGTTGGTACAGTGCAGCGATATGTGGAGGAGTTGGAGCATATGGGCAGATTAATGATTCGAGTAGGCCAGGTTTCTCGTGAGCTTAAGATTGGCCGATCTCCACTCGTGGGACAGGAGGTCCAACGTATCTGAGGGTTTGTGTAGATGGGGTGTGAAGCCGAGTTTACTCGGATATTCGGTGCAGGATGGCCAGCAGGGGAGACCACTGCGATGATGAAGTCATGGCGGGGTAGACCACCACGGCTAGCAGGTCGAGATGCTGGGGTTCTTGAGAGTCTTTACCATAGTGAGCTTGCATTTCGAGATGTCTTCTACCTCATGAAACGTCAGGTGCTATCCACTGAGGTTGCAGTATCCCGCATATAGATTCTTACAGAAGATGAAGGAGGAGTCAGCTGCCCAAATGACTATTATACAGAAAGATTTGACAGAGCAGACTCGGCTAGCTCAGGATAGGGGAGCCCAGTTGGAGGCTTTGGAGACTCGAGTGCTCACCTTGGAAGAGGAGGCGCGACAGAAAGAGGAGGCATGGGGGTGCAGAGTGAAAGACTTGGAAGATCAACTGGTAGCGAAGAGCGCAGAGGCAGCCAAAACTAAAGACCAGTTGATGAACGCAGCTCTTATGGTGAAGGCCGCCAGGGAGAGGGAGATACTTGCTGATCGCCAGCTCCGCACACGCACAGATGAAGTGAGGCGACTGCGGGCAAAGCATTCCTCCACTACGCCAGCATCATCTGTATATCCAGGGACGTCCTCACTTCCCCCTCCTCATTAATTTTGTTATGACATTCATTCCCTGGTGTTGTTTTGTTGCCTGGAAGACGACTTCTTTGTAGGGAGGGATGATGTTAGTAGTATATCTTTACTTTGTTGTCGGCCGTAGTCGGCCTTGGTCGTAGTCGGCCAATTGCTAATAAAGCTATAGTTAGTAAGAATAATACATGTCATGTACTTTCGGGTAATCATGTCCAGATTAATGTTAATGTTAATGTTGTTATGAAACGTCGTGTCGGATGGTTATCTAACCATCGCCGAACGTTATATGTTGTCTATTGGGATAGTCGGGAGATAGTTATGTGCCGATGGTTATATTGTTAAGCACTGTTGATACTCTCTGATTGTACATGATATTTTTGATAATGAATAAAGCTCCTGGTATTCAAACATGATATCTTTCTAGTTTACTGTTCTGTTCTATGTCCTGCACATGACTAGTTTGCCAGTAGCACGTAGTACTTGAATTACATTCCGTAGGCAAACACATGACAACAAACTTGTTACAATTTTCTGTGTTAGGATGCTTGAGACTTTGCAGAGTTGGAAGGAAGCTTGGCAGAATTGCAAGAATCCTGAAAGGGAGTTTCCCCACAAAAAATGGTAGTTTTTCTCAGATAATCTATTTTTGGTGGGTCCTTATTCTATGTGTGTGCAACTATATTTAGTGATGATGTTTATTGGAAGTACACTATAAAAGTATGTATGAGTGATGGAATTACATAGAATATGTGGATGCTTCTATAGATATATCTATTTTAGGTCATTTATTGCAGCAGTAGTCACTTTTTTGCCATGATCTAAACTTTTGTGGAATGAGTTCCTGCTTGAAGAATTTTTTATCTTTATCAAGTCAAAAGTAACTGTTGCATGCTTTATATCCCAAGTTGTCTGTAAGGCCATCTTTCTGCATCCTATGCTTGGCTGGATTAGCAGAAATAACAGTTTAGCAATATGTGGAACCGAACACAAATAGTTCTTGTGGGAAGTGTCATAAATTCGAATGAAAATCACTATTTAGCCACCCCAGTCACTATGGACAAGAATCCTTTTTCACTTTTGAAATTCCTGAATACAATTATTATCCAAGATGAGATTCTTTACTGAAGTATTGCTGCTTATCCCAAACAGACAAGCTGTAACTTGGTGCAAAGAGATTCTCCTTGCAAGTGCAAAATACCACTGAGAAAATATAAATAAACTGATTGGATGATTTCTCTTTACATCTAACATATACAAATCTACAAGCTGAGTTAATGCTATGGGTGCTTTTGGTTGGCCTTCTAGTACTACAGATCTTTGCAACAGTTACGAAATTAATATGGTGCCTGTTAGTATGTGAACCCTTTGGTTGAAGTTAATTCTATTTTGTATTTAATGTAATTGATGGAAAGGCAAAATAACCTTCAAAAATTAGATGTGAAGATTGTTATACAATTAAGGTAGACGATTTTAAATAACCAAGAGACAGATGGAAAAGAGCTCTTGCTCTATAGTTTTTTCATCTTTTGCCACTTGTGCTCTTGCAAATGCCAATTCTAGCAGCTGACGTTGCAAAATACTTTGTGTTGTTCTGAGTAGAGCCTGATCCTTGCTGACGATTGAAAATATATTCATGTCCAAGAATGACCAAAAATAGATCAAAGTTACTGGAACATACATTGGGTACAATAGCAAAGGACTAGGGCAAAAAGGACCCTAGACATGAAGCAAAAAAGAAGTGAGAAGAGCCAGAACACGGATTAATGTAAAGAGAGAAAACCCTAAACTAGTACAGTTATAAAAGAGAGTGGGGGCGGAACCCTACAAAGCAGTAGAAACAAAAAGAAGACCACCTATTCCGAGAACCAAAATTTTCAGGTGTCAATGTTCAGTGACCATTGGAGGAGCTGCGAATATTATCATCAATCGTTGTAGGAGTATCAATGCCAATTGTGAGAATGCTCATCAGGAATATTCCGTGGCTAAGGGGGTCAGGCTGGAGAATCTTAGGAGGCAACTGGTTCCGCACAGAACCTTTTCTAACATTCAAAGCCAAAGAATTGCCAGTAGTATGAAAGAAACTGGTGATCTGACCTCACTTCTGAGATCTGTGCTGAAGAAGAAGGGTGTGAGATGTTCCCCAATGTCAAGAAGAGATAGAGCCATGACCATTAGAGTGAGAGCTGGGGTGTCATGAATGAGAGCTATTTTGTGTTGCCTATTATGAGAATTGTGTGTGTTTTGCCTGTCACATTATCTATTTTTTTTTTATCCAATGTTAGTTTATTTCCCTGTTTTGAGCTCTTGAGCATTGTTATGTTGTAATAACCCTTGTAAGGTGTTCGGCCAAATCCAATAAATTTTTTACGATCAACTTGAATTCTACTGTTTTTGATCACCCAGATCCCAAAGTGGGCAAGGTGAGAGCATATGGAGGTAGAATAAGGACATAGGTAAATTAATTGAAAAAGTGTTGCTCGGGAAACTGATTGACATACAATTAAAACAGTCATAGAATCGCTCTAGCCAAACTGACTGGTATTGAGTGCAAAAGAAATTGCATCAATGCCAAAATGATAGATTAATTCACCTGATTCTGATTCATGCCATGTAAGACAGAGAATGAACACAAGTAAAATAGGATCTGGTGGTAATACTATCTATGAATCTACTACAATGAAAGTATTGAAAATGAAAGAATCCGGTGGAATACCTTTCGGATTATTACAATGATGAATGATTTTCATTTACAAACATATGTGAACCAACTTAGATACATTTTTCCAATATTTTGAATATGAGATGCTTTGTAGCCAACTGGAAAATCAAATGAAATAAATTAATAACACATGAAAAATTTACCTGGATTGAGCAGATATTATTGTATGTTTGCCAAATGTTGTAGCTGGTCCAGTAATCTGATAATGGATTCCCTCTAATATAATCCCAGCCTCAATGTTTTAGAATTTGTGTCTATAATGAAATAACAGCAGCAGCAAATTCATTGTATTATCTTCAAGTACTAGTATTGGCTGTGACCAGCACTTGATTGCTAATGTAGACAAAGCAATCAGATGTCAGGTAAATATTCCCCCAATGGGAATCGGCTATCACAAACTCAGCGGACTTACAAGGAAGTCTTCTAACTGCATGCCTCACAAAACTTCAATAACATAACAATAAGCTTCCAAACTAAATAGTCTTTTTTGCAAAGTGATTCCCGAATTCTCCTGGCTGTGTCAGATCTCCTCTATTGCGGCAGAGAAAAGACTCCACGATTCCCGCTGGCCCAAATTTGTCACTCAACATTTCATTATTCAAAGTTTAAAAAGGTAGGAGACCTTTATTGGAGTTATGGCTTCCTTTTACAGCTGTAGCACTAAAGAAATATAAATAATTATTATCAATTTCAAATACAGCAGCTGGTATACAATACAGCACCAACAGCTTGGAGCAGTTCATCCAATCAGGAAAAAGAATACTCAAAGTATACTTAATGTCTATAACCAGCAACAACACATATACTTACAGCCAAAAATACTTGTGATCACTTTTGTAATTTTTCCTCAAATAATATATCTCAAAAGGGTACAGCGATCCATTGTAAAATAAACCAGCAGCTTCAATCAATAATATTACTTCTTAAAACAATTCAAGCTGCTAGCATATACCATGAATTCATCAAACACTAAATGAAAATTAATAATATTTTCCCAAAACCCAATTGAAATCCAAAAACATGAAGCAATAAATTGAAACTTCAAACCCCAAAAACTGTAGTACTGAAAACAATGTCAATTGGAGCCCATTGTCAATCCCTAGATGATATTGCATTGAAAATTAGGAGGGTTTTCCTCCTTAAAGCTTTCAAATTTTCGAAGGCTTTCTGCCCGTGGGAAATGAGGAAGATGAACATGCATTCATTCTTGAAAAAAAACAAATGAGCTTCAAAAAGTATGCAGTCTTTTTCAAAAACTCTCATCTTATTTATAACCTTTTTGAGGAAATAAAGTAATATTTTATTTCTTTAATGTTTCTCAAAGTTATAAAAATATAATTTAAGTTTCCTTTTTATCACCTTTTTGTACCATATGCCTTGTGACACTTAAATTAATCACTAATAACACCTTTTCAAATAATTACTTATAAGTTGTCTTCTGATTTTACTTTTTTGAAAAATTTAATATTTAATTATTTAATTAATTTTCCCTTTTTATCATCCCATTAGCCTACGGGAAAGATAAGGAATTAGGCTAAGGTTCATCTGCAAACTTACGCTCAAGAAGGGGACATGACATATGCTTTTTCTAATATCAGTGTCAGAGCCAGGGTCTCATGAATGAGAGCTATTTTGTGTTGCCTATTACGAGAATTGTGTGTGTTTTTCCTGTCACATTATCTATTGTTTCTTTGATCCAGTGTTAGTTTATATCCCCAGTTTGAACTATTTAGCATTGTTTATTTTGATTTTGACTAAAAGTAGTTCAATAATACCTAAGAAACAGGTTGATATTCCCTAACAGTTAACAATGCTTCACTTCCATTTTTCTAAACAAAATTCTTGCTCTCTAGATGAGGTTCAATCCTAAAGAAGTGTATATTCCAAACAGATAATTTGTAACTCAACACTACCAAGCCCAATAATACCTAAGGATGAAGTTTGGTGTGGTTCATGCCCATGGATGTGTATCATATGTGGTCGGGTAGACCTTGGCAATTTGATCAAAAGACTATTCATGATGTGAGGGAAAATGCATACACCCTTGGGAATAATGGAATGAAGTACGCCTTGAGCCAGCCCTCTAAAGAAAGAGGGCAGTGAGGGGAGCAAATAACAGCCCTAAGGTGTTAATTATTTATGGAAAAAAGATTTTGGAAGTAGTAAAGAAAGAGAAAGCACACTTTGCTTTCATTCCCAAACCTATGCAAGTTGGGATAGCTATTCAAGCAAGTCAGATGCCAAGTGAAGTATTTGTTGGATGATTCTTCTGAGATTTTTTCCAATGAATTACCAAATGATTTGCCACCCATTAGGAGTGTCAACCATCACATGGATTTGGTTCTTGGATCTAGTATGCAAAATAAGGCAATATATAGATTGACATCCACAAAGAATGATGAGGTGCAACAAGTAATGTATATGTTGGAACAATGTACCATGAACCATAAACATGTTGATTTCAAGCAAAAAGAACGAAGAATTTCTGATTGGGAACTTGGTCTCACCACAAGTTGAGTTTGCATACAATAGCATAGTGAACAAAAATATAGGGAAAACACCATTCAAATAGTGTATGGATATGGTCCTAGAGGTGTCATATGGTTGGGGACTAAAGCATATATAAGTGTGATGAAGAGTGCTGAAGTGGAATATTTGCATTTGCAATAAGTGCATAATCAAGTGAGGGAACAACTGATTCAAAGTACAAGAAGATAAAAAGAGCACATTGATGTTTACTCACTGGATGGATTTCCAAGTACTACGAGAGTAAACTGAAATAACTTACATAACATAACTTACGTACTAGAAGATAGCGCACAAAATCATCACACTTGTCTTTATTGATAGAATGTATGCCAGTACAATCATAACATGAATAATCATAGGAACCGTAACACTGACTACATGACTCTAAATACATATAGTACGCCGGTGGTGGTTGAAGGACCAATTGTCGCGTCCCTTCATTATACGAATTATTTCATTAGGAACTAATTCCTGAAACCACTAACTGACATGACAAGTATGTACCCAACAAGTACATGAAATATTAAACTAACTAAAGTCTTATTTATTACTCACAACTGACTAAGTACACTTTCAGCCAGCTACATTATCCCCCCCACAAAGTAGTCATCTTCTAGACGACTGAAAATCAAAAATTGGGGTACAAAAAAGGAATTAAGAGGAGGGAGGGTGAGGGCGCCCCTGGATGTACGGAGGATGGAGTCTTAGTCAACTGCTGCTGCTGGAGGTGCTGGAGCTTTTGGTTGGCTTCCTTCTGTCGCTCCCGTGCTAATTTGACCATGTTCACTGCCTTTGCGAGTTTGGCTTGTGCTACTGCCAATTCCTCCCTCGTGCTCGCCAAGTCTTTGTCTTTTCCAATCAACTTGCTCTCCCTCTCCCCTGCCAGATGCCGTGCCTCCTTGAGTTGTGTCTCCCTCTCAGCCAACTATCTATCCTTCTCACTCAACACCTCATCCTTCGTTGCCAACATCCGTGCTTGCTTGCCAATTGCCCCTCCAGAGTGGGAACTCTCTCCTTTTCCATGACAGTCACCTGAGCCAGTTGCTCCAGTGACTTTTGGATCTGCTCTGCTAGCTACGTGCGACTCTAAGTTGCCTGTGCCAGAGCCCTGTCTTGTGTCGTTGTGGCCTCGTCCATGAGGAGTGCTAGTTGGCGCCACCATAAGAAGATGTCTCGGTAGCACTGCTCCATACCATGGAGCGCTGTCAGGATCTTGCCATGCCTTCCTGCTTGTTGATGCGTGTTTTATGACACCACAAACATTCTAGAATAAAGTGTCAGAGATGCTATATCCCCTCTTGAAAAACTACCTCGTATGCTAAGACTGCAAGAAAGATCATACGACAATTCCAATGTTTAAATTAAGTGTGGATAAGCTCTGTGGTTGATGTGATTTGCTGGGGGCACAATAGGGATTTACTTTTGCAAGTTACTCAGAAAAGCAAAGACGTGAATGTAGTATCATTTGGATTTTTTTGACTTTAGATAAAAAGGTGAAAAAAAGTAAGGGTTTAGGAGTCCTATGCTATTCCTATGAAATCAAGAGACGACAAGGATTAAGTGAAACTAAATAAACAATACTTTGTTTCACCACGCTAAACGACAACTACAAAAAGCAAGTGCAATCTTATGGGATTTGTGCTTAAAATTTCTTCACCACGAACAATACCATCAATAGAACAACATTATTTGAAGTAAATGTTGAAGCATCCAAGATAAAGCTCAGTCTAAGTTTACGCATTGAATGAAAAGCATCCACTCAAAGAAAGTATGAGCTAAGTTCCGTTAACCCTTGTTATCAATCTATCATTCTCCTAACATACATTTGAATGAAATTCTAATTCAAATCGAGGAAGAGAAATATGTAACCATGCAACCATTTGAAAATGAAAGGATTCAAAGCACCTCATGCATTATGAACTTTATTATCAAGATAGTCTTTTGCAACAATCTCATAAAACTCTCTTATTCTCTACAATCTCTTCTAATCTCTAATCTCTAATTCTCTATTAATCTCTTGATATCTACTCTTCTTCTAATGAAATGAGAGAGAGGGGGGGGGGTTTATATAGCAATCCCAGATTACAATGAATGGCCAAGATCAAAATGAGATTAACGGCCCAGATTCAACATAACTAAACCCTAATTAGAGTTTCCAAAACATCAATCAGTTAACTGGAGAGAACTTCAGGCACCAGGAGTTGCATCCTTATCCACTTGCAGAGCATTATGTTCGGCGAACTTGGACACGATCAGGCTGATTTCCTCCATGGCAATGTCCGGCAGCACATTGACGTTGTATTCTAGCAAGTCCAAACTTTCAGCACATTCTGCAAAAGTGACTGTCCATTTTGGTTCATGCAGCAAGAAAGCATCTCTGACGGTCATGAAGTTGAATGCCTTGGTAAAATTTTCCTTCATGATTGGCCCAGAGATGGTGGAGAAAATTCTTTGAACTTGTTCTTTTAAATTTTGTGGCTGCAAGTGTTTCTTTCGAACAATATCTCGGTCAAGCATATCTGCAGCCATTTGATAAATTTTACTTCGAATCTCCTTTGCCTGCTCTTCAACTTTGGCGCCATCTTGCTTTACCCATTCCAAGACTTCTCCTCGTGAAATCAGTGCGTAATACCAGCCGCTGAAATCATATGTAGCTCCAGCTTCAATAATCCTGTCATCAATCAACCTCTACTTCGGGATGCCCTTTAACTCTCGAAGACATAGAATACCAAAATCTATCTGATAAGTAATTTTTTGCACTTTTCAAACCTTGCCTATTGCCAAGTCCTGCTGACAAGACTCTCCTGGACTCGACGAGTCTAGTGAGTCCACCAAACTCGGCAAATCCAGCAAGGACTCGGCCGAGTTCGAGTTCGAGCCCCCAGGACTTGGCCAAGGTGACTCAACTCGAGACTCGCCAAGTCCTAGCGAGTCTCATTACTGTGGTTATATTTAGTAAGGCACCTGGACAGGTCTCAGTTGCAATGTTGATCTCCTAGTTCAGTTGGTTTGGCCAGTGGATGAATATTTATGGAGTTATTATCATTAAAGTCATTTTAATGATAATAAAGTATTATAAAGTTATATTTTCACTTTGTGTTTGGGGCGACTTAATGACTTAAAATGTCAATTAATTAAAAAGGTATTTTTAAGTGGGCCTAATTAATGCTTTATTATAAAGTCAACATCAAAAAGCATTTATATTCATTTAAATGATTTAAAAAGCCACTTGGAGGAAATCGACCTAATTGAGAGAAGTATATATTGAGCATCAAAAGCAAATAAAATTCATTCTTGATGATTACTTGACTGTGTCATTTTGGTGTTCTCAAGATTTGACATGGAGACCAAGGGTTTCAGTCATTTGCAGTCACTGGAGAATGAAAACTCTTCAATGTATTAGCAATCTTGAGGCTGTGAAAGATCAGCTAAATCATTGCTTGTGAGAGCTTCATTCAAGAGTTCTATTTGTGCTTCATTGGATTTATAAAGAGATTCAAAAATAAGGGTTTCATCATCAGAGGATTGTTTCCAGGTATGAATGCTTTCAATGTAGTTTCACAACTTTGATATAATATTATATTTACTTTCAACATCTCTCTATTTGCATTTGTTTGGTGTTTTATGCATTATCTGGTAAATATTTCAAAAACTTCAAACCAACAATTGAAAATTTAGCTCGGGGAGAACTAGGGCTCTTACAGTGGTATCAAAGCAAATTTCCTACCATCTTGTGCGAGTAAAAATTTTTAGGAGTAAAAAGAAGATTTATAGATAAATTAAATTAATTGCAACCTCTGTATACTGGATCGAAGTTTGTGTAAAGTTGAAAATTGAGACGTCATTGCTTAATAGAATAGACAAATTAAAAAGAAGCTGCTAACTATTTTGAGGGGCCGCTTAATATTTGGAGACGATATGAGTTTAGGATGTTGTAGATAAAGACAGAGCAAGGAGTTCGAAGCCTGTGAAAAATCACAGCTAGAGATAAGACGAATTTGAATAGTGATGAATTCGTAGGTTTTGTTTGAAGCTATTTGCCTTCATCAATCGCCATAAAGTAAAAAGAAGACTCGTGTCCAGGGGAAGTCTTCAGTTTCAAAAGCTGCCACTAAAGGACAAGCATGAATATGACAAAACAGAGTCAGACAAAGACAAAGATGAAAATCGAAACTCCATGATTAATAGTGGCGCTATTATTAGAAGTCGATATTTCAAGGGTTGAGCCGTCCAAGTTGATAAGAAAAATATCGATTCAGAGGATTCTCAAGAGCAGCTTCATATTTTTGAAGGTGTTCAAAAGAGACAAGTCTGAGAGGAACCAAAAAAGACACAAGGCCGCATAAGACAAATACCAAAGAAGTTGAAGTCTGGAGCTGAGGATTATTATTTATCGGGCGCTGCTTGCAACATTTTTCTATTTGAAAGACAAATCTTCCAGCTCGGCAAATAAAGGAAAATTGACTTCCAGAAAAGGACAAAATCAGGAGGACACCAGATTCGATTGGAGACTTTGTTGGAGAATAGAGACAAATAACATATTCAACATCACTTGTGGATAATGCGTGACCTTCCATACCATTGGCACAGCTTGGAGGAGACACACAATACATCTAGCTTTGGGCACAACTTCAACACTAAACAAGTTTGAATGTTGGAGTGACTCCTTGTAAAGGAAAGCTTCAGTTCATAAACAATCAGAATCATGTGATGTTGGGAAGACCTAGTATTTGTAGTCACTTATGGAGAGAAATTCTGTAGTTGCATTTTAAATATCATTGAACCAATGTTTTATGAGTTTACATTATCTTCTATGAAGAATTGTATCTGTTGAGGGCAGACTATGTAAAAGTTATTGACAACAATGGTAACCAATCTTGAGTCTTTCAATTTGCAATTAATACCTGATGAAAAGTTTGAAGTTTGTACTTGAACTGTTTGACAAAATGCCATCTTGCTGTAACAACTCATTTGCTTGAATTTTCAATCTTTGAATGAGATTTGGAACATCAAAATACATTTTTCTTTTCACATTCAATTGAGCTTCATATGTTTATGATCAGTTTATGAGAAAAGACCTGAAAACATTGTTTACCAGCTTGACAAAACAAACTATTTGATGAAATGTCCTAATGCTGAGATTGTAAATTTACATCAGTTTAGCAAGGGAAATTCAGCAAGGGACATCGCCTGAGTTTTGGGACAGAATAAGACAGGGTTCTTATATAATCCTTGAGTATATGATTTTAGTAAAAATAAAGTCTATGTAGGAAATCTTGGTGGAACTTAGGCAGGCCGTTCAGAACTATGACAAGAGTGTGACTAGGCTTCTACAACATTCAAAAATTTTGGATCCTTTGTTTGCAAAGAAAAAGAAAGCAAACACTAATGCAGATAACCTTATTAGTATGGAGGAAAAGAAGGACAAATTTGAGGAGGAAGTGGACATTATCAACATTCAAGAAATTGTTATCAGTCATGATAACAAGACTGATTTTTATGACAACAGTTGTCCACTTGAGCATGAGGATGAGTTGAAAGTCGTGGCAAGTCCAGAAGATGTTATGGGAGTGACATTGGGTATTGGCACTCATGATACTAGTGCCAAGAATGAAGATTGCATGCAAAGGTTAACCCATAATAGATTTGATTTTCATGACAGTAGTGACAAAACTTTCCATCAGCATGAGACAACAGTGATTTCACAGGTGCAAGATGCTACTATGGAGTTGTTACATGAAAGTACTCAGGAATTGGGTACTAGTGATGCATTGTATGTTGAAGATGCATGTCATGGTGAGTCTGATTTTCCAGATCAGACCTTAGAAAACAAGCTAGAAGGTTCATTTGTTGGCATAGAATCCCAAGATCGTGAGTTGGATGGCGATACAGTTACATTGGAAGTGGAAGTGTGTGAAGATATTGTTATGTCAGCAACTTCTACCTTGTCAATCGAGCCTTCCGATGAGGTGCTTAGCAGCAGTACCTTGGATGTTGATGTGTGCACTGATGATAGCACACATGTTGTTGTTGATCATGAGGTGAGTGATGAGGATACAGACTCATATCACAGTGCAAATTTTGGGTCAGAACACTTGCATGGGAGTCATTGGTTTCAGAGTCCTCATCATTTGGTTGGGCAACTTAAGGTTAATGACAACATGATTGCCATAACTATTGAGCATTTTAATGTTGCTCATCAGAGGTTGGCTACTTTTGGTTGGAGTACTCCTATGACAGATGAGCATGGTGATAGTGGCCTTTCCCTTGCAAAGTTCCACACTCTTAGTTAAGCGATTGGAAAAATGAAGAATAATTATTTGTTATTACTTTTAGATCGTGATTTCCTTCTCAGGCAGGATGGAATCTGTTATGATGCCTTGCAGGGGAAGGAGGAAGAGGTTAAACTCACCCATGAGCTTGAGGTGACTATGGACTCGTTGCAAAGCGCCCAGTTGGCCCTTCAGGAGTCACAGTCACAGTTGGAGGAGCTTACCATGGAGTTGAGTTTGGCTCAGTCTCCACCAGCTGCAGATACAGTACAGTTACATACAGTGGTAGTTGGTGAGGATCTTATATCCACGGGTTGTAGTGAGGATGTGGTTACATCTATCATGGATATAGGTGCAGTAGTCTCAGTTGGGATGAGTACCTTGGTTGAGAGTAGTAGAGAACCACTCATTGCATCAGGTTCTCCTGAGATCAATACCATGACAGATGATGCAGGACATATTACTAATAGCTCTTGTGTCACAGTGGTGGATTCTCCTGAGAGTTGTGTGTTAGTACATGACGCTACTCCATCATCTTCATAGGGGACTCACAAAGTGTCATCTGGTGGGAGTATGGCTCTCATGTTGATTTTTACCCTCTCTTGGAAACAAATCTGTTACTTCATCCCATGTAGTTGATTTTGGATGCCAACTTGTTGTGTCTCAGAGTCAGAGTGATCAACTGCCTGATTCCAGTATTGCTAGTGATGAGCCATTGACCAAGGTTGAAGCGTTCTATCGCAACTACATAGTGAGGAGTGCTCATCACTTTTCTTTTGATCCACACATGAAGAATTTCTTGATGCATCGGTGTGGATTGGCTCTGGGATTATACCATCCTTTGTGGGAAGGGTATTCACCATACAAGAATCAGTAGCTGCAAGTACCCAAGTTCGTCATTTGTGGGGGATTACTTGCAGAGTCAGCACATCCATGGGAGTCTAGCAGAGGATGGAGATAGTTGTTGTGATACAGACACTTTCAGATGTCCATATCTCCACAGTACAGATAGATGTGTGTACAAAGTATATTGGGATCTAGGTGGTGATAGAGTTAGCGTTGCAGTTTGGATGGGTCTCATGGGTTTACTTCACCATTTTCAGCATGGTGAAGTTGAGATAAGTTTTCTCAATTAATGTGATTGGGTGAAGATAGGAAATGGGGAGAATTTGTAGATACTATTTTTGGGGTTTACATGTAGCATACACTTGCAATTGTATTTCACCTAGACTTTGTTTTTTTCGTCTTATCGTTCCCTTTTTATGGAGAATGTTTAGATTTTTCATACGTAGGTTTGAATCCTCTATTTTGAAACCTATGACGAGGTAAAAATAACCTCATCAATATAATGAACTAAATACCTTTCCTCATATCTTCTAGTCACCTTTACCTTGCTAATTAATTGTCTTTAGGATTAGTAATCACTTGGTTTTTGAGAAAAGATGTACAATCTTTATTTTATGAAATTAATTGAAATAAGCTAAATTGCGCTAATATAATGGTTTAGTTTCCAAGTATTGTACAAGTTATTATGCACAATCTGTCATCATGCCCATCCAAGAGGATTTAACGTAGACTTCCATATAGTTGAAGACAAGTGCCATAATTTTAGGGAGCACATTGTGGATCGAGTTTTTGAAGCTTTCTATTATTTTCTGTTAAAATACTTTATGGCTCACTCTGAGCCTCTTTAATACTTTATGTTATGGACTTAAGTCCGTTAGTTTGTTGAATTCAGTTAAAGAATCTTTCAATGGTAATCTTTACCATTTGAATTATAGGATTTTTTTAGTTGTTTTTGTATAAATATGCAACTATCATAAGTAATGATACATAGAGAGATATCGTTATGCTATCATAATATGTTCTTAAACTATATTTCTGAGTTATACTTTCAATATGAATAAAGCAAGTTTATCCCATCTCATTCTGAGTTATTAGTATTGCGAATGGAATCATCTTGAATGGAGTAATCTTGAAATTACAAAGTGTATGTGATTTGAGCTAAGTGTAGGAGCACTTGAGAGCTAGCCACTCAAGGGACTGTAGAGTAGATAGATAAGTATTTCCTTTTTAATTCTATTGTTTTTATTTTGTAAATGATAAATGTGAGTAAATTTTATTTTCATGAGTCAAGCTCTATTAAGTTAAATCTTGTAGGTTGTAGTTGAGTCTGTAATCTTTAATTCTGCTATTTGAAGTTCTGGAGCACCCATTCTGATTGTTAGTTGCAAGTTGTTAAGCTAATTTTTGTTAACCACTGGATGTTAGTTAAAGGTTGTTATCATTTCACTTTATAGTTTTATTGTAAGAACTTTCTTTCAAGTAATTTACATGTTGTCTAGCTTAACCATTTATAGCTAAAATTCAAACCCTTCCTGGAGACCTCAAACCAACTGGAATAATAATCAATGGGAAACACCTTGGCCTCAGGCACCACCTCAAGCATCATCTAATTGGGGAACTTACCCTTGGGGACCACCTAAATGGGAAAATCAGTGTTGGGGCAACCCTCAATGTCCCAATTAGACTCAACAACAGTTGTATCCTCAGAATCTTGCTCCTTAATGGAATCACCCTAAAAATTATTTTTATACTGGTCCCATAGGATGCCTAATCAACAACATAATCTTTTACCAACTCCCCAGAACACTCAACAAAATGAGCAAGTTAATCAACCACAACTTCTAGCACAACCTATTTTGAACCCAAAGAACAATCGTCAAAATACCCTAGTGTATTCCACAAAATAGGATAATGTTACTAGACTTAATGCTATCCATTGTGGAAATCTGTAATTAAGATCCATAAAAACACTTCAGCAACCTACTATTGTTGAAATCCTGGATGAGCCTATTAAAGATTCTATTGAGATAGTTAAAACAACTCCCACATCTATAGAGCAAGCCCCAGAAAGTACCCAAGACAATACCTTCCTGCCATCTCCAGCTGGAGCTTCTAACCTACCTCAGGAGGAGGGGGGGTCAGCCTCCAACTGATTCTTTAAAGGATTCCACTCCTAAAGACAAAACTCAAGCGCCTTTTCTGGAGCGACTGAAACCAACCACGGTGAAAGATACTCTAGAAAAGTCCTCATCCACTGAAATTGTGTTGATACAAGAAATTAAACAATTGCAAATTGAGGTTCCTCTGCTACAAGAAATTAAGGAGATTCCCGAGTTGAACCAACTGATCAAATAGTTGTGTATCAAAACTCCAGGGAGGAAACCAAAATGGACAAATATCGTTCATATAAATGGTTATCTAGCTGAATTTTTGGTTGGAGAGACCACTGCTCTGAAATATGATGACCTAGGTAGTCCACTTATAACAGTAACAATCAATGAGGTAGCAATACCTAATGAACTTGTGGACCTGGGAGTAACCATTAACGTAATGACTATTGATGTAATGGAAAAGTTAGGGGTTATTGATTTATGCCCCACAACTACAGTCTTACAAATGGAAAACCAATCCATAGGCATTCCTAAGGGTGTTATAAAAAATGTTCTTGTTAAGGTTGATGGATGGGAATATCTAGTGGACTTTCAAATAATTCAGTACCTTACACCCAAAGATAGTTATCCAGTAATTCTGGGAAGACCATGGCTGACTATTGTTGCAGCCAAAATTGACTGTGGAGAGGGAGGGATGACCATTTGTCATGGTCCTAATAGCAAACACTTATTCTTGTATCCTCCCGCCAAGCCTGCTGAATATAATAAAGTATGGGTTGATGAACCAAAAGGTCCCAACGTACAGGAAAATTTAGCTTTGCTGCCCATGGTAGTCATCAAACATCATGGTGAAGAATTGGAAGATGAATTGGAAAATAACATGGAAAATCTTACCATGAATTCAAGTGATGAGGAGATGTTGGACGTAGAAGAGATCCTAGGACAACCAATCAACGTAGGCCATAATGAATTCGATAACACCAGTTTCATGGGATTTCCTTGTCCTCTGGAAAATATAATTCTAAAAATGGATCATTTATTTGAGCACATTGCCAGACTTCACAAAACCATACCTCATAGTTGTCCCCTTAACACTTTGACAAGACCAATGTACATTGTCACATCCAACCATCTAGGAGTTAAAACCATTATGCTACTGCTAGGAAAAACTTTGAACATTAACAGTTGGTTGACCGAGTTGGAAGAACATAAATTGTTTGATATCTTGGTGAATAGATCTAAAGCTTTTGCTTGAAACTACACAGATATGAGAGGAATACACCTAAGTGTGTGTACTCATCATATCTATACTAAGGATGTTCAACTTGTTCGCCGACCACAACAGAGACTCAATCCTACATTGAAAGATATCGTTAAAACTGAAATTGAGAAACTCCTACAAGTGGGATTTATTTATCCCATTTCTAACAGTAAATGGGTTTCACCTTTGGTTGCGGTTCCAAAGAAAAATGGGAAGCAGAGAGTTTGCGTAGACTATAAGGAACTTAACAAAGCAACCCACAAAGATTATTTTCCCCTACCTTTTGTAGACCAGATTTTGGATAACTTGGCTAGGAGAAAATATTTCTCATTTCTAGACGGATTTAGTGGATACAACTAGATACGGGTAGCAACAAAAGACTAGGATAAAATGACTTTTACTTTCCCCTGGGGAACATTTGCATATCGATTTCTTCCTTTTGGGATATGCAATGCTCTTGCAACATTCCAGATAGCTATCTTGGCCATATTTGTTGAGTTGGTGAATGAGTGTATAGAATTTTATATGGACGAATTCACTGTGTATGGGTCAACCATTGATGAAGCCCTCCAAAGTCTAGATAGAGTGTTGAAATGATGTGAGGATCATTGTTTGTCCCTAAGCCACGAAAAATGTCTGATAATGGGAGAACAAGGAATTTTGTTGGGACACCACATCTCGGCTAAAGGGATAAAAGTTGATCCTAAGAAAATCGAAGTGATACAACAAGTTGTGACCCCAACAACCCAGACTAATGTTAGAAGTTTCTTAGGGCATGTTGGATATTATCGAAGATTTATAGAAGACTTTAGCAAGATTGCAACCACTGTTTTTTCCCTTCTCCAAAAGAATGTAGATTTTATCTGGACACCTGAGTTTCAATCATCATTTGAAATCATTAAGGAGAAACTCATCTTTGCTACTGTCCTTTGTGGACCTAATTGGAACCTTTTGTTCCATATTTATGCTGAGGCATCTAATGATGCTATTGGAGTGGTATTAGGACAAGAAGATGAGAATGGGGGAAAATATGTTATATATTTAGTAAGAATTTGACTCCAACAAAAAGGAACTATACTACAACGGAGAAATAATTCTTAGCTGTAGTACATGCAATTAAAAAAATTTGACACTACATCACAAGATACAAAATAACGGTGTACATAGATCACTCAACCATCAAATATCTCATGAACAAACCTGTAGTGGATGGGATGATAATCAAGTGGTTGCTGCTTCTCTAGGAATTCAACATAACAATTATTGACAAACCGAAAAAGTTCAATGTAGTTTCAGATTTCTTATCCCGAATTAAACAAGATGATGGTGATTGTGCTCCAATACAAGATGAGTTTCAAGATGAAAAATTGTTTGCCATCTCTACCAAAACTCCTTGGTTTTCAGATATTGCCGACTACTTAGCCACCTCAAAAGTACCACCGATTTTACATCAAAACAAAAGAAATGCCTTGTTAGAGAAATCACCCCTTTCAAATGGATTAATGGGATCCTATTTCGATGCAAGCCTGATATGGTTCTACGACCTTATGTTAGGGTAGATGAGACATATAGTATCCTTAGAGCTTGCCATGATGATCCTTTTAGAGGGCGTTATTCTGCTAAGAGGACATCCCATAAGATTTTAGGTGCAGGATATTACTGGCCCTCTATGCATAGGGATGTCAAGAAATACGTTCATCGTTGTGATCAATGCCAAAGGGTAGGGAGACCAACTGCATCTAATGAAATTCCCTTTCAACCCCAGGTAGTCCTTGAACCATTTGAAAAATGGGGATTGGATTTTATTGGTCCTATATACCCTCCACAAGGACAAGAGTACATTTTGGTCTGTGCTGACTATCCAACTAAGTGGGAAAAAGTTCAAGTTCTACGAGTTGCTAGGGAAGAACAACTAGTTGTTTTCATGTACAATTAGATGTTCCTCAGATTTGGAGCCCCTAGGATGATTGTCATAGATCAAGGTCCCCAGTTTATGTCTAAAGTTATGTTAGCCTTCACAAATCATTTCCAAGTAAGCCATAAGAAGTCATCACCCTATCACCCTCAAGCAAACGGTCAAGTGGAAGTCACTAATAGGGAGCTAGAAAACATTTTAACAATAACGATTTCGTTAGGAAGGAAAGACTGGGCTAGGAAACTACCTAAAGTCGTTTGGGCTTATAACACAACATGGAATCAACCACCGGTTTTAGTCCATACAAGTTAGTTTTTGGGAAAAAACCACTCTTACCCATTGAATTTGAACTCCAAACTCTTAGGAGAGCCATGGAGTTAGGTTTAGATCTTAACTGAGCTGGTGCAACAACGACGTAAAGTCTAGCATGATAAGCATATAAAGGAGAGAGAGTTCCATAATGGGGATTAGGCATTGTTATTCGATTCCAGATACAAAGATCATCAGGGAAAACTCAAAACTCATTGGCTCGACCCATATGAAATTTCTAAGTTATTTTCAAATGGCACGGTACAACTGAAGTCCATTGATGGCGACACTTGAACCCTCCTAGTTAATGGACAACGATTACACATCTACCATAAACCTATTAATAAAGTAGAATTTACAAAAATGGTAGAAATGCAGGGAGAAATCCAATGGATTGACTCTGCCATAGCAGAGTCAATATAGTTTTTATTTTTGCTGCTATATCTAAAAAAAAATGTTGCATGTGTATGAATTTATTTAGAGTATTTCTTTTTAATTCTTTATCTTCTGGACTTGGCTAAATTTTGTTTCCATTTTGCGGGACTTTTTTTTTCATCAAACACAAATTTTGACGCATCTTGCTGCGATGCTTTGGAACTTATTGGCTCGGTTGCTGCGGTGCTCCAGAACTTGTTGGCTCATCTACTGCTATGCTCCGGAACTTACACGACTAGCTTGTGCATTCCTTGTTTTTTCTTGCATTTTGGAGCATCTCTCAATGATGCCTCAAAAAGTCAAAGTCCAAAGTCCTATATTTTTCTTCCTTCTTCTAATTGCATCTTCCAACAATGCTCCATAAATTTTCTTGCTGCATTTCGGCTGCATCTTTCAACGATGCTCCAGAATTTTTTTGTTTCTTCCTTCTAGCGGCATCTGTCGGTGATGCTCCAAAAATTGTTTTGTTGCTACTTCGACTGCATCTTTCGACGATGCTCCAAAAAGTTTTGATTGCTGCTCTGACTACATCTTTCGATGATGCTCCAGAAACTTCATTGCTGCATTCTAATGGCATCTCTCAGCAATGCTTTGGAGCTTTTCATCCTTCACCCCGGCCGCATCTTTCAATGATGCCCTAAATTTTTGTAAATTCTTTTCCTTTTTCAATGCTTTGATTTTTCCAAAGTTCTACACATGCCTATTATTCAAAATTTCTCATCACCTTGGAACCCATGCCCTACATTATCATTTCACCCTATATTATCATATTCTTTCATAATAAATGAAAATTATTATGACAACTTCTTCATCATAATAAACTTCGCCATTAATTAGTTGTCCCATCTACGTCATAATAAATTTGTCGCCACCCTCGCCAAATCATGCAACTATTCTATTACGTCAACAAAAGGTAAGTGATGTTCAAGTAATGATAAGACGTAAGGTACGTATAGTATTTTCTTAAAGTAAGTAATTCTTTTGAATAAAGATTAATTAATTGGCACAAACCATTCCCTTTCCAAATTTAGTAAGTTGTGTCATTGCATGATTGCTTGAAGTACGATAATGTTTGCACATTTTCCCATGTAAAATCATCATGATTATATAGTTAAGCTTAAAAAAGACAATTAAGTCCTCTCCCATCAGTTGTATCAAAATTATATTATCTTCCATCTACAATTCAGTTGTTTAAACAAGTTTTTGAGCATCACAACATTTCCACATAATTGGGAAGAGTAATAAGGGAAGTATAGAATGGGAGGAGCTAAAAAGAAGTCTGAACCAGCTTCGGTGGATAAATTGTTGGCATTAAGCAACATTGCAGGCTTGTTTCAAAAAGTTGGGTGGTTAGAATTTATGAAGAAGTTTGAGAGGCATGTTGAATAGTTAGTAAAGGAATTTGCAGAGAATTTTGTAGACGGACAAATTGTGGTGCATAGAAAACATTTTTGGGTAAGTCCTAAAATCATTTCCCATCTTTTTGGTCTTGAAAATAGAGGTATTAATTTGACAGAAACTACCAATATCACTTATCAGAGAATGATAGAATTATTTCATAGAGAAGGGGAGCCTCAACCTATGATAACTATGAGTACTAGAGGACAAAATAAAGGTTTCTAGAGAATTTCTATCCTAGAACCTTGGAGATCTATTGTAGCCTGGATAATTAAGTATTTTACTTGTGAAGGACAAGTAGTAGTGGTAGTAAGTCCTCCCTTTTGTCTACTTACCTATTTGCACCATGGCATTGAAGACCCTTCCCTTAGGGTTAATTTTCCAGCATTCCTGTGTGACTCCATTACTAGCATGATAGAAAAATATAAAATTGGTACAGGGCCACTCAAACACCATGGCCTCATAAAATTAATATGCAAATACCATTTTTGCAAGAAACCAAAAAAGAAATGGAAAAAATTTCTGCAAAAGTTTGAGAATGTGGAGTCTAAAAGACCTCTTGAAGAGGTTGGGTCATCGTAACAAGTACCTCAATCTTTAGGAGAACCTTCCTTTGAAGCTTTAGGTGCTCCTCAATCTCAGCAGACCTCGACAACTCCTGATGACAAAGCGCCGAAAACTTTACCTTATGTGTCAGAAACCCAGAGCAGACAAAAAATGTAGAAATTGTACATTCTAGTGATGAAAAAGAGCCTCCACGCCAGAGGAAGAAGCGAACCAAAGTAACCTTACAAACAACTCCTCCTTTATAGAGAAGTAAAAGGTTATCTACTGAGTCTAGTGAAACTGTGGCTTATGATACATTGAGTGCCTCTAAAAAGAAGAAGCCTATGACTAAAGCACAAACAATAAAAAACGATAATTAGCCTAGTGAGGAGGAAATACAAGAAAGTGAGAAACATGCTAGTCAATCTCCTGGGGTTGAAGAGGAGAATATGTCATCTCCAATAGGACAAGAATAGGAAAGGGTACAATTGCCACATTATGTGGATATTGAGGATGATCCTATTGGACGGTTGTCTCCCTTAATTGATAGAGTTACTAAGCCAAGGTCACTTGATTTGTCAGATAAAAGAAATGTACTTAGTGCTGAGAAAAATGTAATTAATGATGATGAAATCCCCAATTTTCCTTTTTCTAGTAATACATGGGATGAGGAATCTGATCAGAGGGGAATGGAATTAGAGAAGTTAAAAAAAAAATTTGTTAAGTTAAGATGCCAGTTGCAAGTAAATGAGGAACAAATCAACCAACAAGAAGAGGAAATAGAGGCACATACTGCCATTATAAGGAAAAGAGATCAAGAAATTGTGAATTTGAAAATACAAATGGAACAAAAAGACAAGATTATTGAGCAATTACAATTTTAAATTCAACAAAGGAATGATGAAAACAAAAAATATGTGACTGATGTCTAAAAAAGATAAACAAATTAACAGTTTAACAAACAATTTTATGCAAATGTTTATTGTTTTTGAAGAAGAAAGGAACGAACAAAAAACTGAACTTAATGTCTCTTTGAGTAGAATTGTTGAATTGGAACAGGATTTGCAAGAAAGTGATGCCAAACCTATAATGGAGTCTAAAGGAACACAAATTGTAATGGAATGGTTCCAAGTAAAAATACCTCCATTACTGATGAAATTAATGGAGAGATGCTATTTTCTGAAGGAGATGGCTATTGACAATGCTAGGTTGAAAAAGGAGTTAGTTCTATTAAAAGAATTATTTGACAGGGTGTATAGAGCTAAACAAGATGCTTGTCAAATAGGTGAATTTTTAGCTTGCAAAAGACCATCCAAACTATATTCTATGTTTCTCAACGAGCAACTCCTGAGATGGAAATTACTCAGAATTTACAACCAGCCAAATGATCCTGATTACAAAGAATTTGTCAAAATATTTGTAGAATCAATTCCTGATCAACAAGATTTATTGTGTGAATTTTTTGTTCATAATTTATTCTTATCTAAAGATATACAAATTTTTATGTCAATTTCTTTGTTGGTAAAGTTCAAGTGAGGTCATTTCTATCCACCATCCGTAATCAAATTCAATGGCAGGAACAAAAAAGGGAATATTCATAGGTAGAGAGAACTATTGGACTTCAAATGAGGCATCCTCATAGGAAGCCTTTTTATTTCAAAGCATAGTTCTTGAGCATTAAGATTAAAGAAACTGTGAATAGAAAATACAGCAATAACCTTTGGCTATGCTTTGACCATTTTCAAGATCAGGGGCCAAAATTGGTATGGAGAGCTTGGCATGCATGTGAAGAGCGATATACTCCTCTTCCCATGTATCTTAAGAAAATAGAGATGATTTCACTTGTTAACATTAAGTGGTCCTATAGAAGAGTAGAAGCCTTGGTTGATGTCCTAAAGCAACTAAAAACTGATTGGATTAGCATGAGATATAGACCCCCACTACCTCTTTCACCACCCCCTATAGTACATATATTACCACAGATCAGAGCTCTGAAAATTTTGAAAAATGGATAGCAAGGGTTAAGCTTCATCAGGGTTTTCTGAGAGAACCTAAGGATCTAGACATGGAAGCAAATGACTTTTATGAACTTAGTGCTAAGCAGGAAGAGCATAGCAGAAACAGGGGAAATGGAGGATAGGGGGCATAGCAAAGAGCAGGAGGACCTGCTCAAGCTTAGGAAGGGGAGAAATGATGAGGTAAAAATAAACTCATCAATATAATGAACTAAATTCCTTTCCTCATATCTTCCAGTCACCTTTACCTTGCCAATTAATTTTCTTTAGGATTAGTAATTGCTTGTTTTTTGAGAAAAGATTACAATCTTTATTTTCTGAAATTAATTGAAATAAGTTAACCTGCATTAAAATAATGGTTTAGTTTCCAAGTATTGTACAGGTTATTATGCACAATTGGTCATCATGCTCAGCCAAGAGGATTCAACGTAGACTTCCATACAGTTGAAGACCAGCACCATAAGAATAGGCGCCAGAATTTTAGGGAGTGCATGGTGGATCGAGTTTTTGAAGTTTTTGATATTTTCTGTTAAAAGACTTTATGGTTCACTTTGAGCCTCTTTAATACTTTATGTTATGGACTTAAGTCTGTTAGTTTGTTGAACTTAATTAAAGAATATTTCAATGGTGATCTTTACCATCTGAATTATAGGATTTTGTTAGCTATTTTTGTATAAATATGTAATTATCAGAAGCAATGATATAGAGAGAGATATTTTTATTCTGTTATAATGTGTTCTTAAACTATGTTTTTGAGTTATACTTTCAATATGAATAAAGAAAGTTTTTCCCATCTCATTCTAAGTTATTAGTATGGTGAATGAAATCATCTTGAATGGAGTAATATTGAAATTACAAAGTGTATGTGATCTGAGCTAAGTGTAGGAGCACCCGTGTTGGCCACTCGAGGGATTGTAGAGTAGATAGATAAGTATTTCCTTTTTAATTTTGTAAATGATAAATGTGAGTAAAGTTTATTTTCATGAGTCGAGCTCTAATAAGTTAAATCCTGCAGGTTGGAGTTGAGTCTCTAATCTTTAATTTTGTTATCCGAAGTTCTGGAGCACCCACTCTGATTGTTAGTTGTAACTTGTTAAGTTGTTTTCTGTTAACCACTAGATGTTAGTTAAAGGTTGTTATCATTTCACTTTATAGTTTTGTTGTAAGTACTTTCTTTCAAGTAATTTACATGTTGTCTAGCTTAATCATTTATGCTTTTTAGATTAAACACTCCATGCTTTCTAGTTTAGTTATTTTATGCTTTCTAGTTTAGCGGCCTCTTAGTTTAAGTTTTGTTTCAGCTGTTTCAAACATTTAGAAAATCTGAGAGAGATAGTCAAGATGTTTTCTATTACATATAGCCTTCCAACACTACCTAATCAATACAATTGATGCATTTTTCAACTAAAGAGATAGGACCTAACGACAGCCTGTCAACCTACTAAATCCAAAATGTTGCAATTTGGGGTTATGCATAAATTGGTCCTGCTTAGTTGCATTTCTCTATCAATGTTGTAGATCTTGGTATATGGAGCCCTTTATGTATGTGGCTAAAGGAAAGACCTAAAGGTTTTGGAGCTTTTCATGGCTTAGGTTATCATGTCAGGTTATGCATATTATTCTCTCAAAAAGGCATGTCTAAGAAATCATAACATACATAATATTATACAATAAGGTACATAGCATCATATAGTGGGACCCATCAAGATGGGAGTTGAACTAACAAGATGTTGGAATGAGATGCAGACGACAATCAAACAACACATCGTTGGATATAACGACAATCTTTCGTGCCATATGTCTATAGTCAACGTGCAGACTATTAGTACTTGCTATTTTTCTGGTGTATTGTATTCTTTGACCACGTTTGCCACCACTTAACATGTCATTTTGTAGGGAGAATAGCTATTTTTAAAAACTTTAAAACTATTAAATTTAAATACTTTAATTTAAACTATCAATTTAAATTATAAAATTTTAACTAATTAAATTCAATATCCAGTTTTTCTAAATTTATTTAAACTATACATTTTATAATATTAAATTTAAACTATTAATTTTTAACTAATTAAATTGAATTGAATTAAACTATTAAACCTAATTTCAATAAATTTTATCCTTCAAAATTATTTTATAATTATTTAACATTCTATTTTATTTAATTAAAATTTTATAAAGTAACACAAAATCTTTACTCCTTTTACAAATTTTCCGATTCTTCTCCCTAATTCTTCTTTTTGTATGTTTATCTTTATTCAATCCTCTATTTATACTATTGTCTAATGCTTTTTTTTAATTTTACAATTAATTAATTGTTTAAAACACTTCTTTTTAATCTTCAAATTTCTAGATAAATAGAAAATAAAAATATCAATTAAATATTGTTTTACTCTCTTCCTTCAATATTTAATTTCTAAAATATGTTTAGAATAATTCAAAATATTCTTTAAGATAAAATTTGAGATAGAATATAAACTTTAAAGAAACTTTAAAAAATGATAGTATTAAATTTAATAAAGGATAATTTCAACACTATGCATAATTATCTTATTTGATTTTTCAATATTTTATTCCATGAGGATAAACTAAAAATAATAATTTAATTTTCTTCTATTTAAAAACTAAAAGAATATTTATCATTTATTTCAATTTATTTTATTTTTGGATAATAATATTTTAATATATTTGTTATTCATTTCTAATAAATTGTTTATTTAATTATAATAATTTATTATTTCAAAACTAACTATTATTTTTATTTAATAAATATTTAGCTTTAAAATTAACTATTATAAAGATTTTTAAGTACTAGCATGAAAGGGTCATGACACCTTGCCACCCTAGAGTTGATTGAAGAAGATATTGGGATGTCTTCTACCATAGCCTTAAGAAATTCTTCAAAGCCTTACACTTTCTAATCACTTGTGCTATTGATAAAACACATAACTCTATACTCCATCTTCAAGTTTCCTTCTCTATATATTGCTAGTTCTAGTGTGAGTTGTTATGGTTAGATAGTTTATTTACTAGACTCTCTATCCTCTCTATAATTAGTGATAGTTTGGTCCTAGTTTAGTATTGTCTCTACTATTTTCAATTTTTTTATTTCTTCTTTCTAGGTGGTGTTGGGGTATGCTCATTATTGTATCTTCTCTAAGTTTTCTTTTGGTATTTTTTTGTTTAGGGCATTCAAACTTTGATTTATTTTCAGTTCCTTCTAATGTTTAACATACAGGTGATCCTTGATTATGATTGATCAAGGAAAAAATATGTAGAAAATGTTTAGGATGGCCTAGGTATATTTGATGAAGATGGTGACATTTAGTTAATTATACAATAAGTGTTGTCATCTTTATGAGATTTTCCCAAGATGATTGCCAAGAATTTCCTATAGCCTTCCTTTACCCACTTGTAAATGTTATTCATATAGATGGAACCTTTTCCAAGGGAATCACCACCTTTCACATGCTTCAACCATATTCTTATCCTTTAAAAGAATTGATGA